>SZWC01012548.1:62836-83316 GCA_023375785.1 Penium margaritaceum | reverse complement strand
ACCCCCCCCCCCCCCCCCCGCCCTCCCAAACCGACGACAAACCCCCTAGTTTAAATGGGGGTTTTGGCAGGGTCATCGCGAGCTCGCAGGGAGGTGTTGCCGCGAAACTCCTCGTGCAAGCTGACGATGAGCGGCGAAGCTCGAAATCGAAATCTATGTCAAATGTGATGAATACATGAAATATATATCAGCCGTGCCCGTTTTGGCTCGCACAATGAAAAACATGGGCACCGCTGTCATTACGCTCGCGACTATGGACAGCGCCGTCTTTCCGTTTTCGACTATGGACACTGCAAATCTATCGACTGGAACAATGGGTATACTACTACTCCGTCCCTGGTAAAAATAAAGTGAAATGCAAAAGGGGCCGATTACTTTCCACCTACCATCTGAAGGTTGCCCACTCTTTGGAATTTTAAGAACTAATCATCCACTCCCCAAGGAAGATGCGTCGTATGCCCACTTTCTGATAGGGAGGGGGGTCCTCGCTTTCCTCGCCCTTTTTAACAAGAGAGCCCCTTGCCCAAAGTTAAAAGTAACGTACGTTCACTGCCCACTTTTTACAACATGACTTCGATACCCACTACACTCTACTTCGGTTAACAGAGTCTTCTACACCAAAACACCACAATTTCTGCAAAACAGAAGCCACAAGGTACAATCTATAAACACATCACGTTAAAATACGGGTTCCCATTTATGTACGTACATATAAACTTTGAAATGCGTATAGTTATCACGTTGTTGCATTCACCAATAGTTCTCAACATGAACGCTGATCATTCAATTGAATGGCATGGAACATCCACGACTGGTTGGAAATTTGTTATAACTGAGAAGATGCGTGGAAGCTTCCTAGCAACACAGCCGCAGACTAGGCGTCAGTGCCCAGTCAGACGGTGGCGACAGCCACAAGTCGTACACACAACGGCAAGGGTCTCACTAGGAGACACAAGGCAAAGTGTCAGAATGCTTCAATAGCATTTGCATAAAGAAATGACAAATGCCAGGTCCATGGCATAAGTACCTGCCTCGGCGCACAGCGGGTGTCGCACGCTGCGATACAAGGTATGTCCTAAAACCAGACCGAAACCACCGTTTTGGCCGGAACTCATCGTAGACATGTCAGAACGATACGTCGTCTAAACCTAGATGTGAAGAATCACAGGACGGACGCTACGACTGCTCACATGCATGTGTCGGACATCAAACGGTGGACACACAATACAAAAACATGTAAATCGGGCCCACAGCCAGTCCACCGATGGCCCGTAGCCACTCCTACGTGCTGTAGAAAAACTACACGAGGTCTCACGCAATGTCCAGAGCTCTAAGACAGTCGTCGGTCAGCTCCAAGCTGGTAGTCCACCACCAGAAGACGCACCAGTACCACCTGGGTCCGCATCAGGGATCCGCACGGGCATGGATACGGTCTAGTGCTCACAGTAAACTGTACAGGTCGACAGGAACGTCATAAATCACAACACTCCCCCATGACCTGATGGTACGCATGTCCATACACGTGCAACACTGAAACGAGTACAAGGGGTGCAGAAACGGTCGTGACACAAACACAGACACACCCTATACTCAACCACTCTCAGTCAAGGGGCGAAGTCCAACATAACAAATGACCACCGGAAACTTCCCGCGTGCTAGTGCCTTTGTCAACAAGTCAGCACACTGCATGTCAGTGCCAATCCTTATGACGGAGATCACGTGTCATTCCACAAGATCACGCACAAAGTAATGCTCAACTACAGTGTGCTTCGTGCGAGCGTGAAAGACACCAGAGTTCTCCGCAATGGCAAGGTCACTCTGGTTGTCGCAACAAACCCCAATGGCGGGTACAGACTGACCCAGCTCAAGGAACAGGCGCTACAGCCACACTGCCTCAGCAGCCCCTGCACCCAGAGCAACATACTATGCCTTCGAAGAGCTACGTGCAATGCAGTCCTGCTTCCCACTACGTGAGGACAAAACGGTACCACTGAGTAAGAACACGTACTCGGTGCAACTGCGTCCATCTGGACTCTAGGCCCAGTCGCTGTCGGTGTAGCCATCAAGAACCACCGAACATTGCCGGTGAAAGCACAGTCCGAGGTACGATGTGGAGACCACGTACTGCACCACTCGCACAGCTGAATGAAGGGCTCTAGTACATGGAGCCTACAAAAACTGCGTGAGGAGGTTGACAACGAAGGCGATGTTAGGGTGTGTGGTAGTGGCCAGGTACATCAGAGATCCGATGAGGCAGAGGTACAAGATCACATCCAGTCCCTCCCCCAGCTATGTGGGATCGTCAACCTTTATGACATCCTACCCGTCAGGTGTAAGAGGTATGGAGGCTGTGGGCACTACGCCAAGAAGGTCACTGAAGCGCTCCCCCACAACACGTGCGTATCAGGCCTGATGCAACGGAAGTGTCCAACGTCTGCGGTCTCACACGATCTCCATGCCAAGAAACACCGCGGCAAGACCAAGATCATTCACCTTGTAGGTAGTATGGAGGAGTGCCTTGGAAGGAGACACAATCTGAAGGTTGTCCACATAATCCAGGATGGCGGTGAACCGCTCAAGTGTCCGTCCAACAAAGAGGGAGGGATCTATCTCGCTCTGTACATTTAAGAAGGTGCTTGTGATCTCCTAGTTCCAGCACCGAGGAGACTTCTTGAGGCCGTAAAAGGACTTGCGGAAGTGCCAGACCTTGTCACTATCCTCAAAGCCTGGTGGGTGAGCCACATAATACTCTTCATCCGGAGAGCCACGGGAAAATGTAATGTTCACGTCTATTTGGTACAGTTCCCAGTGATGTTGAGCCACCACATAGAACAGAGCACAAGCTGAGGTCATAGGGGCGACAGGGGCAAAGGTGTCGGTGTAATCGATGTCCTTGATCTGAGAGTACCCCTTCACGACCAAGTGAGCCTTGTGGCATTCCAAAGAGCCATCCGACTGCACTTTATTGCGAAAGAGCCACTTGACCTGAATAGCCTTCCTCCCAGGTGGAAGGTTGACTAGCTCGTAAACTCCGTGCTCTCGGATGACATGGAGCTCATCCTCGCACGTAGCACGCCAGACATCAACATCCTCTGATGAGAGAGCTTCCCTCGGTGTACCCAGATCAGGGGCCATAGAGGGACACCTCTGAGTGGCAAGTGCACATGCCTTAGTGCTTGGTCTGACAACCACCATGTCAGTTGCTACATCACAAACAATATGAAACTCGCAAGTGACGAGATCGTGCCTTTCGGGACACGTTGGATGTACCTCTGTGTACTCATTACGGACAGTCACGCCTAGGGCCTTTGTGCCGGGATCACTACTCGCGATGCTGCGAGTGGAGCGCCTGGGTGCGGGACCAGACACTCGTTGGACTCCGGAGTCCTATGGTTGAAGATGACCGCCAGGCTCACATGAGTAAAGTGGACTCAAGGGGCTCATCCCAGGCTCAGGGATAGGCACAACCACCGCTAGTGAGGCCTGAGGCAAAGGAGCAGGTGATGCAGTGCGAGGAGATGCGTGTATGGGAGACACGGGACTGGGTGTGACAGTAGGAGCAGGAGGTGAGGCAGGACCATGCATTGAGGTAGGAGTTCTAGCGGACACAGGTACATGATCATGGGTACCTGTGGGGTGCGAGGGAATAGAGGTAGAATCCGGCTGTGCTAGAGAGGTTTCTAGGCCGAAAGTGATGATCGCTCGGTCATCAAGAGCCGGAGACCGAGAAGTGGAGGGGGCTCAAACGGACACATCAGCCGGGTGAGAGGTGCTAGCAGGCTTAGACTCCCCCATCTGTCGAGAAGCATCACATGTAGGAACGTGCGTGACGGAAAGCGACATGATCGAGGTCAGATCACGGTAGGTAAGAGACTCAAAGAAGAGCATGCCGTGGACTCAACGATGCGACAACGAGCGGGGTCCCAAAAACGCCAAGCCTTCGCCCTTGGGAAGATGCTTACGAAGACACACAGGCTACCCCGCGGCGAGACCTTGGACCTCTACTGGTCCTCGGTGTACCACACAGAAACCAAGGATCCCTAGACACGAGCGAGACGCAGGTCAGCACGGTGGCCAAACCAAAGCTCGTACTGTGTAGCGTTGTCCGGAAGGGGACTATGCGGGAGGAAGTTCTAGACCCATGTCATGTAGGCGAATCCTTTGAAGGTGAAGGACTCCAAGAGACCACACTCAGATCGCATAGCGCGAACTGCATCCTCCATGGTGCGGTTCCAGTGCTTAGAGACACCGTTCTACTAAATAGTAGCAGGAGAAGAGACCTGGTGAAACCCCCCATGCTCGGTGAAGACATTGTCCATCTCACCAAGAAACTCGCCGCCACGATCCGAACAGAAGGTATGCAGCGTGTGGCGAGACTGACGCTCAGCCATCACTAGCCAGAGGTGAACCGCAAGAGCGGCATCACTCTTATGGCACAAGATGTAGACCCATCGCATCCGGGTGAAGACATTAGTGAGGGTCAGGATGTATATGTCTCAATCGGACAAAGACTCGATAGCAAGAGGACTAAGAAGGTCTGAATGACCAACTCGAGAGGGCAAAATGTGCGAGAACGAGAGTCAGGATAGCTGCAACGATGCATCTTAGCCTGAGCGCTAAACAGACAATCAATCTTGGGAAGCTTCTCGAAAGAATTCGCGTCAAGACCCAGTACAGGCTATGTCTGAATGAGCTTTGACACAGTGTTGAAGCCCATATGACAGAGACAACAATGCAAAAATCGCTGGTGCTCAACAGACAGAATGCCAGTGATAAACACTCAAGCATGAGGGGATGGGAGCAAGAAGGAGGAGGAGAAACCCAAGAGACACGATACAGATCATCCACAATAGAGGCACGAAGAACAAAAGTACGCGTATCAATAGATGTCACAGTCGCGAAGTCTGCAATGTGCCCCACAGTTAGTCCCATCTGTGTGCAGGCACATACAGGAAGCGAGCTGAGCTCAAGGTCAGGCACAAAACGCATATCCAAAAGATAGAGGGTACCAGACGGACCATCAAAGCACACAACCCCAACACCCTGGACCGGCAAGGATTGACCAAAGCCTGTGCTAACAGAGCGAACATACGCAATAGGACCGAGAACAACAAAGTCACTACGATGACAGGTCATGTGATGAGTGGCACTTTAATCGATGATCAAAGTGCCACCAGGATCACAACCGGAGGACGTCACTCTACAACGGGCAATGTAGCACTCGGCCTTAGACGGACATTGAGCAACAGGTGAGGAGGAGCGACAAAGGGCACACAGGTGCAACTCATGAATCCAATCGATACTTTCTAGTCCATCGTCATCACATGCCAGCTGTGCCCCCCCACACGAGTCATCACGAGCGATAAGAATAGACAAACAAATAGTCTGTGAACCATCCGGCTATGACAACACACTCACACCTCCCTCAAAGTGAAGCACTAGAAGATGATGGAGCTCGGCAATGGTGCGGTCACGCGGGTCCGGGTCGCCACTGCTTGCCGTTTAGTGTTGAATTTTTTTGCCCCTTGTTCAGTGTTGTAGGACGGATCAGGAATGCTCTGCCCCTTGTGGAGGTATGACCCCTAGATCCGTTGTAGTGTGACTCAACTATGCTCTGTCTCTTGTGAGATATGACCTGTGAGTACACCATGTGGGTGAGTGGTTACCTTGGCCATTTTGTTGATTTGGCCAAGTGAGAGGTCATGAGGTCGATCCTGGCCCCATGCGTATCTTGTTTGCTGTAGAAGCTTCCAAGAAAGAAAGTCCGTAGCTTCTTGGACGCTACATGGTTGGTCTGTCACCTTGACACTAGGATGCTTATGTGTCAAGCCCACAGTGCAAGTCTATTGGTGACGTGGCTGGTTCAGGCCACTTCCCAGGAATGTGCTTTTGAGTTCTAGGACTGGACAGACAGCTATAAAAGGACTTGTCTTGCATGCTGATCAATCAACCCTTGCTTGATGCTCTCTTGCGTATTGACGACTTGNGTAATGCTAAGGCGTTAGTACTCTTGAAGGTGAAGTGTATGCCTGATTAAGTTTGGGGTGCATGACACATGTCAACAAAGGAAGAAGGCCTAAAAACCTTTGTGAGCTTTTCGGTTTCGCGGCTTCTCTGCCAGAGGTGGTTAGCTCAGTAGCTAACAAAGGGTTATGGGCCCACTCCTCTGGTTAGGGAAGTTTCACGCACGCAACCGCTAAGGTCACAAGCAGTGAGAGCGCCTTCGCTCTCACCCAACTTCTCTGTTTGCAGGGCAACATCAGCAGGAGGGGAATGCAACACATCTGCACCTTTCTACCTTGGGAGCTGACATCAGCCTACATCAGCCTACATCAGCCTACATCTGCTTGCAACGGCCAACGGTAACAGGGGAAGCAGTTTCCTCTTCTCACCAACAGCCTACAGCGGCCTCAAACACAGGTTCATCCGCATCAACAACAGGTGCAGCAGCTGAAGCAGTTGTAGTTGTGGGGATGGCAAGGACAGGGGAACCAGGGAATCATTCGCCCATCCTCAAGTTTGATGGAGAGGGGTTTGCACTCTGGAAGTGGCAGTTTGAGATCATCATGGATGACAGAGATCTGCTAGGATATTTTGACGGAAGTATCCCAGCACCAAAGGAGGAGGGTGCTGACCTTGTGGCATGGGTCAAGCTCAACAAGAAGGCCCTCGCCATTCTTATGTCCTCCATACAACTCTCAGTCCTTTCGCACATCAGCGGTTGTACACTGGCAGCCGCGGCATACGCCAAACTCGGCAAGGTATTTCAGTCCTCCTCACTTGCCAATCGTCTCTTCATTCTACAAAACCTCATCAGCATGAGGCTTGGTGAAGGGGAGGATGTCTCCGCCTTCATGCAGAAGTTTGATACGCTCTTGCAACAAGCCACTGGCATGGGGTGGGACCTGAAATCCGTCATGCAGGCCATGATCTTTCTGATGACGCTGCCGGAAAGTTGGGGCCCCATGATAACAGTGATTGGAGGGTGGACTGAAGATCTAGTTTCCTACACCACCGTCTCTAAGTATGTACGGACTGAAGCCATGCGTCGTAGCAGTAGTGAAGCAAACATGGCTGCCTTTGCCTCACGGAGCAGCGGCACCTTCCGCAATACCTCATCCTCTGGGTACAAGGGAAACAACAGCACTAGCATTAGTGGAAGGGGTGCAAAGCGCCAAGGAAACTGCCACAACTGTGGCAAGGCCGGACACTGGGCTCGAGAGTGCCGTGCACCCAAGTGAGAGGGAGGAGACGGGGATGAATGGCGAGGGGGAAATGGTGGGAAGGATCCCACAAGCTTGATGGCTGAGTGTGCATCCAACAAAGGGCGGGCGATACTCAGGCCAGGAGCCTATGGCCTTGACTCAGGCACAAACGAGCACACCACTTATGAGAAGAGAGACTTCATCTCTCTTGCTCCGTGTAACAAGAACTTCAGAGTCGCCAACGGCAAGGTTGAGGTAGCTGAGGGGATTGGTGACAAGCTGGTCACAGTGGGTGTCAACGGTGGAGTTTCCGACCTCAAGCTAGAGGGGATGGTCTACTTGCCCTCCTTCACAACCAACCTGCTCTCCGTCTCTAAGATAACTGACCATGGCATGACAGTGGTCTTTACAGAGAAGGAAGCGGTGATAGTTCCCACCAAGGACATCAACATTTCCTACTCTTCCAAGAAGGTTGTCGCACACGTTCCTCGCGTTGATGGACTCTACGTCTTGCAGACCAAAAGGACAACTTCAACGGCTGAATCTTTGGCCAAGAGTGATGATGAGGAGAGCAGCGATGCAGACTCAGATGAGGAAGGACACGTTGGAGCGGTGGAAGTAGTGGAAGCAGATGATTCGGCAACAAAACCGCAAGCAAATGCAGCCACCGGGGCTGTTCATTCTAACCTGTGCACATCCTCCAAGAACCTGTGGCACAGGCGCTTTGGACACGTGGCTCATCGCACATTGGAGCTCATGGGAAAGCAGGAGCTAGTGCGTGGGATGGAGCTAGGTGATGAGGTGGAGGGAGCGGAGATCATGTGTGAGCCATGCCTTCAAGGCAAGGCGAAAAAGAAACCCTTCAAGCACAATGGAACGCGTGCTCTCGAACCTCTTGATCTTGTCCACTCTGACGTATGTGGTCCCTTTCGCATACCATCAAATGGAGGCAGCCGATATTCCCTCACATGCATCGACGACAACAGCCGCAAAGTCTGGATATACTTTCTCAAAAATAAAATAGAGGTGAAGGAGAATCTACAGGCCTTTGTCGCTATGGTTGAGCAACATAGTGGAAAGAAGGTGAAGGCATTCATGACGGACAATGGGGGAGAGTATGAAGCTTGCAGGGAGTGGCTCAAGACACATGGCATTGAACACCAGAAAACTACGCCCTACTCACCTCAAAGCAACGGCGTAGCAGAGAGGATGAACCAGACGCTCCTAGGCATGACAAGGTGGATGCTCCTTGACGCCAAGCTTCCTCCTAGGTTCTGGGCTGAAGCACCACGTACGGCTACATACCTTGTGAACCTCACACCTGCAGCAGCTCTACGAAGGAGAGGCAAGAAGAAGCAGACACAGCAGTTGAAGACGCCTCAAGAAGCATGGTCAGGCAGGAAGCCGGACGCCTCCCATCTCAAGGTGTTCGGTTGCACCGGGTTTGCCAATGTCCAGGCTGGTGAGGGCCCTGGAAAGCTCGATGCAAGAGCACAAAAGTGTATTTTCATCGGTTAGGACACCGCCCACAAAGCCTATCGACTGTGGGACCAAGGAGCCAAGAAGGTCATCCGCAGCAGAGACGTGGATTTCCACGAAATGTCTCTGAGTAAGGGAGAGCATCTCAAACTCGAGAACGCTCCAGAACAGGGCGAGTGGCTCACTCTCCTAGAAGAGGGAGACGAACCACCAGCACAATGGCATGGGATAGGTGCTGCAACAGGGAGAGGAGCTCGTGAAGATGACTCGGAGGAATCAGACTCTGATTCCGACGTATCCGATCCTCCGGAACATGAGGATGATGCCTCTCCCATCATCAACGACAAACCAGACCTCCAACCTCTACATCAACAGCACCAGCCGGCAGGTTCAAGGAGCAGTTCACGCCTCAAAGTACCTCGGCAGCATTACGACGCAGATAGGGGTGAATGGACAGGCTTCAACTATTCATTCTTGGTTCAAGAGGAGCCAACATCTGTCGCAGAGGCACTCACTCGGCCTGACAAAGCAGAGTGGGACGAAGCAATTCGCAGTGAACTCAGCTCCATTGAAGAGAATGGGACCTGGGTGCTGGTGGACCGATCTGCCGGGGCTCACGTTGTGGGGTCCAAGTGGGTGCTGAAAGTAAAAAGGAAACAGGATGGCAAGATAGACAAGTACAAGGCACGGGTGGTAGCAAAGGGGTTCTCCCAACGGCCTGGCGCACAGTATGATGAGACCTTTGTCCCAGTTGTGACGTTTGCCTCCATCCGGTCAATGCTCGCCATTGCTGCTGCCGAGAACATGGAGGTCCACCACATGGATGTCAAGACAGCCTTCCTTTACGACAAACTTGAAAAGGAGGTATTGATGGAGGTTCCGGAGGGGGTTGATGCTCCTCAGGGCAAGGTGTGTAGATTGGTCAAGGCACTCTATGGGCTAAAACAAGCGCCAAGACTTTGGTACCAGGAGATGGACACCTTCATGGCCAAGGAGTCCTTCATGCACTGCGACAATGACCCTAGCATGTACGTGCATGAGAGTGAGAAAGGGACTATGTTGGTCGCCTTGTACGTTGATGACCTGATTCTATGCTCCTCTTCAACGCAGCTGCTAGAAGATCTCAAGGGGCAGCTGAGTAGCAGATTCAAGATGAAGGACATGGGTCCTCTTGACTTCTATCTTGGAATTGCAATCAAGCGCGACAGAGCAACAGGTACCATCAGCCTGAACCAGACAAAATACATTGACTCCATCCTCAAACGATACGACATGGCAGATTTCAAACCTGCCAGCACACCCATGAGCTCGGAGTGCAAACTCTCCACCTCCATGTCCCCATCCAACGAAGCAGAGAAAACTGACAAGCTGGGCATCCCATATCAGTCTGCAGTGGGCAGTCTGATGTATGCCATGGTCGCCACCCGACCAGATATAGCCCATGCTGTTGGGCAGGTGAGCCGGTTTGTGGCCAATCCCGGTCCACTTCACTGGCAGGCCGTGAAGCGCATCATGCGCTACCTTCAGGAGACGCGGCACGTGGGGCTCCAATTTGGAGGCATCGCTGGATCCGCATCACTCCGTCTCATGTGCTACACTGATGCTGATTGGGGAGGGAATATCGATGACAGAAAATCTACCTCCGGCTTTGTGTGTATGTTGAATGGAGGTGCAGTCAGTTGGGCAAGTCGCAAGCANGCAAGGGAGAGATTTGTTGAATGTTTTTGCCCCTTGTTCAGTGTTGTAGGACGGATCAGGAATGCTCTGCCCCTTGTGGAGGTATGACCCCTAGATCCGTTGTAGTGTGACTCAACTATGCTCTGTCTCTTGTGAGATATGACCTGTGAGTACACCATGTGGGTGAGTGGTTACCTTGGCCATTTTGTTGATTTGGCCAAGTGAGAGGTCATGAGGTCGATCCTGGCCCCATGCATATCTTGTTTGCTGTGGAAGCTTCCAAGAAAGAAAGTCCGTAGCTTCTTGGAGGCTACATGGTTGGTCTGTCACCTTCACACTAGGATGCTTATGTGTCAAGCCCACAGTGCAAGTCTATTGGTGACGTGGCTGGTTCAGGCCACTTCCCAGGAATGTGCTTTTGAGTTCTAGGACTGGACAGACAGCTATAAAAGGACTTGTCTTGCATGCTGATCAATCAACCCTTGCTTGATGCTCTCTTGCGTATTGACGACTTGAGCTCTTCTTGAGATGTAATGCTAAGGCATTAGTACTTCTGAAGGTGAAGTGTATGCCTGATTAAGTTTGGGGTGCATGACACATGCCAACAAAGGAAGAAGGCCTACAAACCTTTGTGAGCTTTTCGGTTTCGCGGCTTCTCTGCCAGAGGTGGTTAGCTCAGTAGCTAGCATTTCTGACCACTGTGTTTCTGACCACTGTGTTTCTGACCACTGTGTGTCTGACCAGTGTCTTTCTGACTACTGTGTTTCTGACTGGTGTGTTTCTGACCGGTGTGTTTCTGATCTGTGTGTTTCTGACCACTATGTTTCTGACCACTGTGTTTCTGACCACTGTGTTTCTGAACACTGTGTTTCTGAACAGTGTGTTTCTGACCACTGCCTTTCTGACCACTGCTTTTCTGACTAGTGTGTGTCTGACCAGTGTCTTTCTGACCACTGCTTTTCTGACCAGTGTGTGTCTGACCAGTGTCTTTCTGACCACTGCTTTTCTGACTAGTGTGTTTCTGACCACTGCGCTTCTGACCTGTGTGTTTCTGACCACTGTGTTTCTGACCACAGTGTTTCTGACCACTGCGTGTCTGACCAGTGTGTTTCTGACCATTGTAATTCTGACCAGTGTGTTTCTGAATAGTGTGTTTCTGACCAGTGTGTTTCTAACCAGTGTGTTTCTGACCAGTGTGTTTATGACCACTGTGTTTCTGACCACTGTGTTTCTGACCACTGTGTTTCAGACCACTGTGTTTCTGACCAGTGTATTTCAGACCACTGTGTTTCTGACCACTGTGTTTCTGACCAGTGTGTTTCTGACCAGTGTGTTTCTGACCACTGTGTTTCTGACAACAGTGTTTCTGACCACTGCGTGTCTGACCAGTGTGTTTCTGACCACTCTAATTCTGACCAGTGTGTTTCATAACAGTGTCTTTCTGACCAGTGTGTTTCTCACCAGTGTGTTTCTGACCACTGTGTTTCTGACCAGTGTGTTTCTGACCAGTGTGTTTCTGACCACTGTGTTTCTGACAACAGTGTTTCTGACCACTGCGTGTCTGACCAGTGTGTTTCTGACCACTCTAATTCTGACCAGTGTGTTTCATAATAGTGTCTTTCTGACCAGTGTGTTTCTAACCAGTGTGTCTCTGACCAGTGTGTTTCTGACCAGTGTGTTTCTGACCACTGTGTTTCTGACCACTGTGTTTCAGACCACTGTGTTTCTGACCACTGTGTTTCTGACCTCTGTGTTTCTGACCAGTGTCTTTCAAACCACTGTGTCTCTGACCAGTGTGTTTCTGACACTGTGTTTCTGACCGCTGTTTTTCTGACCAGTGTGTTTCTGACCACAGTGCTTTTGACCACTGTGTTTCGGACCACTGTGTTTCTAACCAGTGTGTTTTCTGACCACTTTGTTTCTGACCACTGTGTTTCTGGCCAGTATGTTTCTGACCACTGTTTTTCTGATAAGTTTGTTTCTGATCAGTGTTTTTCTGACCACTGTGTTTCTGACCACTGCGTTTCTGACCACTGTGTTTCTGACCACTGTGTTGGTCACCACTGTGTTTCTGACCACTGTGCTTTCTGACCACTGTGTTTCTCACCAGTGTGTTTCTGACCACTGTGTTTCTGACCACTGTGTTTCTGACCAGTGTGTTCCTGACCACTGTGTTTCTGACCACTGTCTCTCTGACCTGTGTGTCTATGACCACTGTGTTTCTGACCAGTGTGCTTCTGACCAGTGTGTTTCTTACCACTGTGTTTGTGACCAGTGTGTTTCTGACCACTGTGTTTCTGACCACTGTGTTTCTGACCACTGTGTTTCTGACCACTGTGTTTCTGACCACCGTGTTTCTGACAACTGTGTTTCTGACCAGTGTGGTTCTGAATGGTGTGTTTCTGACCACTGTGTTTCTGATCACTGTGTGTCTGACCACTGTGTTTCTGACCACCGTGTTTTTGACCATTCTGTTTCTAACCAGTGTGTTTCTAACCAGTGTGTTTCTGACCAGTGTGTGTCTGAACAGTGTATTTCTGACCACTGTGTTTCTGACCACTGTGTTTCCGACCACTGTGTTTCTGACCAGTGTGTTTCTGACCAGTGTGTTTCTGACCAGTGTGTTTCTGACCAGTGTGTTTCTGACCACTATGTTTCTGACATCTATGTTTCTGACCAGTGTCTTTCTGACCAGTGTGTTTCTGACTAGTGTGTTTCTGACCGGTGTGTTTCTAACCAGTGTGTTTCTGACCACTGTGTTTCTGACCACTGTGTTTCTGACCAGTGTGTTTCTGACGACTGTGTTTCTGACCACTGTGTTTCTGACCACTGTGTTTCTGACCAGTGTGTTTCTGACCGGTGTGTTTCTGACCAGTGTGTTTCTGACCAGTGTGTTTCTGACCACTGTGTTTCTGACCACTGTGTTTCTGAACACTGTGTTTCTGACCAGTGTGCGTCTGACCACTGTGTTTCTGACCACTGTGTGTCTGACCAGTGGGTTTCTAATCACTGTGTTTCTGACCACTGTGTTTATGACCACTATGTTTCTGACCACTGTGTTTCTGACCGGTGTGTTTCTGACCAGTGTTTCCTGACCACTGTGTTTCTGACCACTGTGTCTTTGACAACTGTGTTTCTGACCAGTGTGTTTCTGACCACTGTATTTCTGACCAGTGTGTTTCTGACCACTGTATTTCTGACCAATGTGTTTCTGACCAGTGTGTTTCTGACCAATGTGTTTCTGACAACTGTGTTTCTGACCACTGTGTTTCTGACCACTGTGTTTCTGACGAGTATATTTTTGACCACTGTGTTTCTGACTACTGTGTTTCTGACCAGTGTGTTTCTGACCACTGTGTTTCTGACCAGTGTGTTTCTGAATAGTGAGTTTCTGACCACTGTGTTTCTGATCGCTGTGTTTCTGACCACTGTGTTTCTGACCAGTGTGTTTCTGACCAGTGTGTTTCTGACCACTGTGTTTCTGACCACCGTGTTCCTGACCATTCTGTTTCTGACCAGTGTGTTTCTAACCAGTGTGTTTCTGACGAGTGTGTGTCTGACCAGTGGGTTTCTGACCACTGTGTTTCTGACCACTGTGTTTCTGACCACTGGGTTTCTGACCACTGTGTTTCTGACCAGTGTGTTTCTGACCAGTGTGTTCCTGACCACTGTGTTTCTGACCACTGTGTTTCTGACCAGTGTGTTTCTAATCACTGTGTTTCTGACCACTGTGTTTCTGACCACTGGGTTTCTGACCACTGTGTTTCTGACCAGTGTGTTTCTAATCACTGTGTTTCTGACCACTGTGTTTCTGACCACCGTGTTTCTGACCACTCTGTTTCTGACCAGTGTGTTTCTGACCACTGTGTTCCTGACCACTGTTTTTCTGACCACTGTGTTTCGGACCATTGTGTTTCTGACCAGTGTGTTTTTTGACCACTTTGTTTCTGACTACTGTGTTTCTGACCACTGTGTTTCTGACCACTGGGTTTCTGACCACTGTGTTTCTGACCAGTGTGTTTCTAATCACTGTGTTTCTGACCACTGTGTTTCTGACCACCGTGTTTCTGACCACTCTGTTTCTGACCAGTGTGTTTCTGACCACTGTGTTCCTGACCACTGTTTTTCTGACCACTGTGTTTCGGACCATTGTGTTTCTGACCAGTGTGTTTTTTGACCACTTTGTTTCTGACTACTGTGTTTCTGACCACTGTGTTTCTGACCACTGGGTTTCTGACCACTGTGTTTCTGACCAGTGTGTTTCTAATCACTGTGTTTCTGACCACTGTGTTTCTGACCACCGTGTTTCTGACCACTCTGTTTCTGACCAGTGTGTTTCTGACCACTGTGTTCCTGACCACTGTTTTTCTGACCACTGTGTTTCGGACCATTGTGTTTCTGACCAGTGTGTTTTTTGACCACTTTGTTTCTGACTACTGTGTTTCTGACCACTGTGTTTCTGACCACTGGGTTTCTGACCACTGTGTTTCTGACCAGTGTGTTTCTAATCACTGTGTTTCTGACCACTGTGTTTCTGACCACCGTGTTTCTGACCACTCTGTTTCTGACCAGTGTGTTTCTGACCACTGTGTTCCTGACCACTGTTTTTCTGACCACTGTGTTTCGGACCATTGTGTTTCTGACCAGTGTGTTTTTTGACCACTTTGTTTCTGACTACTGTGTTTCTGACCACTGTGTTTCTGACCACTGGGTTTCTGACCACTGTGTTTCTGACCAGTGTGTTTCTAATCACTGTGTTTCTGACCACTGTGTTTCTGACCACCGTGTTTCTGACCACTCTGTTTCTGACCAGTGTGTTTCTGACCACTGTGTTCCTGACCACTGTTTTTCTGACCACTGTGTTTCGGACCATTGTGTTTCTGACCAGTGTGTTTTTTGACCACTTTGTTTCTGACTACTGTGTTTCTGACCACTGTGTTTCTGACCACTGGGTTTCTGACCACTGTGTTTCTGACCAGTGTGTTTCTAATCACTGTGTTTCTGACCACTGTGTTTCTGACCACCGTGTTTCTGACCACTCTGTTTCTGACCAGTGTGTTTCTGACCACTGTGTTCCTGACCACTGTTTTTCTGACCACTGTGTTTCGGACCATTGTGTTTCTGACCAGTGTGTTTTTTGACCACTTTGTTTCTGACTACTGTGTTTCTGACCACTGTGTTTCTGACCACTGGGTTTCTGACCACTGTGTTTCTGACCAGTGTGTTTCTAATCACTGTGTTTCTGACCACTGTGTTTCTGACCACCGTGTTTCTGACCACTCTGTTTCTGACCAGTGTGTTTCTGACCACTGTGTTCCTGACCACTGTTTTTCTGACCACTGTGTTTCGGACCATTGTGTTTCTGACCAGTGTGTTTTTTGACCACTTTGTTTCTGACTACTGTGTTTCTGACCACTGTGTTTCTGACCACTGGGTTTCTGACCACTGTGTTTCTGACCAGTGTGTTTCTAATCACTGTGTTTCTGACCACTGTGTTTCTGACCACCGTGTTTCTGACCACTCTGTTTCTGACCAGTGTGTTTCTGACCACTGTGTTCCTGACCACTGTTTTTCTGACCACTGTGTTTCGGACCATTGTGTTTCTGACCAGTGTGTTTTTTGACCACTTTGTTTCTGACTACTGTGTTTCTGACCACTGTGTTTCTGACCACTGGGTTTCTGACCACTGTGTTTCTGACCAGTGTGTTCCTGACCACTGTGTTTCTGACCACTGTGTTTCTGACGAGTATGTTTCTGACCACTGTGTTTCTGACCACTGTGTTTCAGACCAGTGTGTTTCTGACCACTGTGTTTCTGACCACTGTGTTTCTGACCAGTGTGCCTCTGACCAGTGTGTTTCTGACCACTGTATTTCTGACCACTGTGTTTCTGACCACTGTGTTTCTGACCACTGTGTTTCTGACCAGTGCGTTTCTGACCAGTGTGTTTCTGACCAGTGAGTTTCTGACCACTGTGTTTCTGAGCACTGTGTTTCTGACCACTGTGTTTCTGACCAGTGTGTTTCTGACCAGTGTTTTCTGACCACTGTGTTTCTGACCACTGTGTCTTTGAACACTGTGTTTCTGACGGCTGTGTTTCTGACCACTGTGTTTCTGACAGCTGTGTTTCTGACCACTGTGTTTCTGACCACTCTGTTTCTGACAACTTTTTTTCCGACCACTGTGTTTCTGACGACTGTGTTTCTGACCACTGTGTTTTCCCGTGTGTTTCAGGCCACTGTGTTTCTGACCACTGTTTTTCTGACCACAGTGTTTCTGACCACTGTGTTTCTGACCACTGTGTTTCTGACCAGTGTGTTTCTTGCCACTGTGTTTCTGACCACTGTGTTTATGACCACTGTGTTTCTTACTCGTGTGTTTCAGGCCACTGTGTTTCTGACCACTGTGTTTCGGACCACTGTGTTTATGACCACTGTGTTTCTGACCAGTGTGTTTCTGACCAGTGTGTTTCTGACCACTATGTTTCAGACCATTATGTTTCTAACCAATGTGTTTCTGACCACTGTGTTTCTGACCACTGTGTTTCTGACAACGGTGCTTCTGACCACTGTGTTTCTGACCACTGTGTTTCTGACAATTGTGTTTCTGACCAGTGTGTTTTTTGATAGTGTGTTTCTGACCACTATGTTTCTGACTAGTGTGTTTCTCACCCCTGTGCTTCTGACCACTGTGTTTCTGACCAGTGTGTTTCTGACCAGTGTGTTTCGGACCACTGTGTTTCTGACCAGTGTGTTTCTGACCACTATGTTTCTGACTAGTGTGTTTCTCACCCCTGTGCTTCTGACCACTGTGTTTCTGACCAGTGTGTTTCTGACCAGTGTGTTTCGGACCACTGTGTTTCTGACCAGTGTGTTTCTGACCACAGTGTTTCTGACCACAGTGTTTCTGACCACTGTGTTTCTGACCACTATGTTTCTGACCAGTGTGTTTCTGACCACTGTGTTTCTGACCAGTGTGTTTCTGACCACTGTGATTCTGACCAGTGTGTTTCTTACCACTGCGTTTCTGACCAGTGTGTTTCTGACCAGTGTGTTTCTGACCACTGTGTTTCTGACCAGTGTGTTTCTGACCACTGTGATTCTGACCAGTGTGTTTCTTACCACTGCGTTTCTGACCAGTGTGTTTCGGAAGAGTGTTTTTCTGACCCCTGTCTTTCTGACCAGTGTGTTTGTGACCACTGAGTTTCTGACCAGTGTGTTTCTGACTACTGTGTGTCTGACCAGTGTGTTTTTGACCACTGTGTTTCTGACCAGTGTGTTTCTGACCACTGTGTTTCTGACCAGTGTGTTTTTGTCCACTGTGTTTCGGAGCACTGTGTTTCTGACCACTGTGTTTCTGACCAGTGTGTTTCTGAATAGTGTGTTTCTGACCATTGTGTTTATGACTACTGTGTTTCTGACCAGTGTGTTTCTGACCAGTGTGTTTCTGACCAGTGTGTTTCTGACCACTGTGTTTCTGACCACTGTTTCTGGCCACTGTGTTTCTGACCAGTGTGTTTTTTACCACTGTGTGTATGACGACTGTGTTTCTGACCACTGTGTTTCTGACCAATGTGTTTCTGACCACTGTGTTTCTGACCACTGTGTTTCTGACCAGTGTGTTTCTGACCAGTATGTTTCTGACCAGTGAGTTTCTGACCACTGTGTTTCTGAGCACTGTGTTTCTGAGCACTGTGTTTCTGACCAGTGTGTTTCTGACCAGTATGTTTCTGACCAGTGAGTTTCTGACCACTGTGTTTCTGAGCACTGTGTTTCTGAGCACTGTGTTTCTGACCAGTGTGTTTCTGACCAGTGATTTCTGACCACTGTGTTTCTGACCACTGTGTCTCTGACCATTGTGTTTCTCACAGCTGTGTTTCTGACCACTGTGTTTCTGACGGCTGTGTTTCTGAGCACTGTGTTTCTGACCAGTCTGCCTCTTACCAGTGTGTTTCTGACCAGTTTCTTTCTGACCAATGTGTTTCTGACCACTGTGTTTCTGACCACTGCGTTTCTGACCACTGTGTTTCTGACCACTGTGTTTCTGACCACTGTGTTTCTGACCAGTGCGTTTCTGACCGCTGTGTTTCTGACGACTGTGTTTCTGACCACTGTGTTTCCGACCACTGTGTTTCTGACCACTCTCTTTCTGACCACTGTGTTTCCGACCACTGTGTTTCTGACCACTGTCTTTCTGACCACTGTGTTTCTGACAAGTGTGTTTCTGACCGGTGTGTTTCTGATCACAGTGTTTCTGACCACTGTGTTTCTGACCAGTGTGTTTCTGACTACTGTATTTCTGACCACTGTGTTTCTGACCACTGTGTTTCTGACCACTGTGTTTCTGACCACTCTGTTTCTGACCACTTTGTTTCTTACCACTGTGTTTCTGACCACTGTGTTTCTGACCAGTGTGTTTCTGACCACTGTGTTTCTTACCCGTGTGTTTCAAGCCACTGTGTTTCTGACCACTGTGTTTCGGACCGGTGTGTTTATGACCACTGTGTTTCTGACCAGTGTGTTTCTGACCATTGTGTTTCTGACCATTCTGTTTCTGACCAATGTGTTTCTGACCACTGTGTTTCTGACCACTTTGTTTCTGAAAACGGTGTTTCTGACCACTGTGTTTCTGACCACTGTGTTTCTGACCATTGTGTTTCTGACCGGTGTGTTTTTTACCAGTGTGTTTCTGACCACTGTGTTTCTGACTAGTGTGTTTCTGATCCCTGTGCTTTTGACCACTGTGTTTCTGACCAATGTGTTTATGACCAGTGTGTTTCTGACCAGTGTGCTTCTGACCACCTTGTTTCTGACCTGCGTGTTTCTGACCACTGTGTTTCTGACCACAGTGTTTCTGACCACTGTGTTTCTGACCACTGTGTTTCTGGCCACTGTGTTTCTGACCACTGTCTTACTGACCACCATGTTTCTGACTACTGTGTTTCTGACCACTGTGTTTCTGACCACTGCGTTTCTGACCACTGTGTTTCTGACCACTGCGTTTCTGACCACTGTGTTTCTGACCACTGCGTTTCTGACCACTGTGTTTCTGACCACTGCGTTTCTGACCAGTGTGTTTCTGACCAGTGTGCTTCTGACCACTGTGTTTCTGACCTGTGTGTTTCTGACCACTGTGTTTCTGACCACAGTGTTTCTGACCACTGTGTTTCTGACCACTGTGTTTCTGGCCACTGTGTTTCTGACCACTGTCTTACTGACCACCATGTTTCTGACTACTGTGTTTCTGACCACTGTGTTTCTGACCACTGTGTTTCTGACCACTGTGTTTCTGACCAGTGTGTTTCTGACCAGTGTGTTTCTGACGACTGTGTTTAAGCCCACTGTGTTTCTGGCCGGTGTCTTTTTGACCAGTGCGTTTCTGACCACTCTGTTTCTGACCACTACGTTTCTGACCAGTGTGTCTCTGACCAGTGTGTTTCTGACCACTCTGTTTCTGACCAAGGTGTTTCTGACCTGTGTTTTTCTGACCACTGTGTTTCTGACCACTGTGTTTCTGAACAGTGTGTTTCTGACCACTGTGTTTCTGACCAGTGTGTTTCTGACCAGTCTGTTTCTGACAACTGTGTTTCTGACCAGTCTGTTTCTGACCACTGTGTTTCTGACCAGTTTGTTTCTGACCAGTGTGTTTCTGACCACTGTGTTTCTGACCACTTTGTTTCTGACCAGTGTGTTTCTGGCCAGTGTGTTTCTGACCTCTGTGTTTCTGACAATTGTGTTTCTGACCACTGTGTTTCTGGACAGTGTGCTGCTGACCACTCTGTTTTTTACCACTGTATTTCTGACCACTGTGTTTCAAACCACTGTGCTTCTGACCAGTGTGTTTCTGACCAGTGTGTTTCTGACCACTGTGTTTCAGACCACTGTGTTTCTGACCGGTATGTTTCTGACCAGTGCGTTTCTGACCACTGTGTTTCTGACCACTGTGTTTCTGATCAGTGTGTTTCTGACCAGTGTGTTTCTGAACATTGTGTTTCTGACCACTGTGTTTGTGACCACTGTGTTTCTGACATCTGTGTTTCTGACCAGTGTGTTTCTGACCAGTGTGTTTCTGACCATTGTGTTTCTGACCACTGTGTTTCTGACCACTGTGTTTCTGACCA
>SZWC01012548.1:15176-26668 GCA_023375785.1 Penium margaritaceum | reverse complement strand
TGTGTTTCTGACCAGTGTGTTTCTGACCACTGTGTTTCTAACCACTGTGTTTCTGACCAATGTGTTTCTGACCAGTGTGTTTCTGACCACTGTGTTTCTGACCACTGTGTTTCTGACCAGTGTGTTTCTGACCCCTGTGTTTCTCACCACAGTGTTTCTAACCACTGTATTTTTTACCAGTGTGTTTCTGACCACTGTGTTTCTGAGCACTTTGTTTCTGACCACTGTGTTCATGACCAGTGTGTTTCTGACCACTGTGTTTCTGACCACTGTGTTTCTGACCTGTGTGTTTCTGACCAGTGTGTTTCTGACAACTGTGTTTCAGACCATTGTTTTTCTGACCACTGTGTTTTTGACCACTGTGTTTCTGACGAGTGTGTTTCTTACCACTGTGTTTCTGACCACTGTGTTTCTGACCAGTGTGTTTCTGACCAGTGTGTTTCTGACCACTGTGTTTCTTACCAGTGTGTTTCTGACTAGTGTGTTTCTGACCTGTGTGTTTCTGACCAGTGTGTTTCTGAGCAGTGTGTTTCTGACCACTGTGTTTCTGACCACTGTGTTTCTGACCAGTGTTTTTCTGACCAGTGTGTTTCTGACCTGTGTGTTTCTGACAACTGTTTTTCTGACCACTGTGTTTCTGACCATTGTGTTTCTGACCACTGTGTTTCTGACCACTGTGTTTCTGACCAGTGTTTTTCTGACCAGTGTGTTTCTGACCTGTGTGTTTCTGACAACTGTTTTTCTGACCACTGTGTTTCTGACCATTGTGTTTCTGACCACGGTGTTTCTGACCACTGTGTTTCTGACCACTGTGTTTCTGACCATTGTGTTTCTGACCAATGTGTTTCTGACCAGTGTGTTTCTGACCGTTTTGCTTCTGACCACTGTGTTTCTGACCACTATGTTTCTGACCACTGTATTTCTGATCACTGCGTTTCTGACCACTGTGTTTCTGACCACTGCGTTTCTGACCACTGTGTTTCTGACCACTCTGTTTCTGACCAGTGTGTTTCTGACCAGTGTGTTTCTGACCACTGTGTTTCTGACCACTGTGTTTCTGACCACTTTGTTTCTGACCAGTTTGTTTCTGACCAATGTGTTTCTGACCTTTGTGTTTCTGACCAGTGTGTTCCTGACCACTGCGTTTCGGACCAGTGTGTTTCTGACCGCAGTGTTTCTAATCACTCTGTTTCTGACCAGTGTGTTTCTGACCACTGTGTTTCTGACCAGTGTGTTTCTGACCACTGTGTTTCTGACCAGTGTGTTTCTGACGACTGTGTTTCTGACCACTGTCTTTCTGACCACTGTGTTTCTGACCACTGTCTTTCTGACCAGTGTGTCTCTGACCAGTGTGTTTCTGACCACTGTGTTTAAGACCACTGTGTTTCTGACCGGTGAGTTTCTGACCAGAGCGTTTCTGACCACTGTGTTTCTGACCACTGTGTTTCTGACCACTGTGTTTCTGACCAGTGTGTTTCTGACCACTGTGTTTCTGACCACTGTGTAACTGACCACTGTGTTTTGGACCAGTGTGTTTCTGACCACTGTGTTTCTGACCACTGTGTTTCTGACCACTGTGTTTCTGACCAGTGTGTTTCTGACCACTGTGTTTCTGACCACTGTGTAACTGACCACTGTGTTTTGGACCAGTGTGTTTATGACCACAGTGTTTCTGACCACTGTGTTTCTGACCACTGTGTTTCAGACCAGTATGTTTCAGACCAGTTTGTTTTCGACCAGTGTGTGTCTGACTAGTGTGTTTCTGACCACTGTGTTTCTGACCAGTGTGTTTCTGACCAGTGTGTTTCTGACCACTGTGTGTCTTACCACTGTGCTTCTGACCAGTGTGTTTCTGACCATTGTGTTTCTGACCAGTGTGTTTCTGACCACTATGTTTCTGACCATTGTGTTTCTGACTAGTGTGTTTCTGACAACTGTGTTTCTGACCACTGTGTTTCTGACCACTGTGTTTCTGACCACCGTGTTCATGACCAGTGTGTTTCTTACCACTGTGTTTCTGACCACTGTGTTTCTGACCTGTGTGTTTCTGACCAGTGTTTTTCTGACCACTGTGTTTCTGACCAGTGTTTTTCTGACCACAGTGTTTCTGACCACTGTGTTTCTGACCACTGTGTTTCTGGCAAGTGTGTTTCTGACCAGTGTGTCTCTGACCACTGTGTTTCTCACCAGAGTGTTTCTGACCTGTGTGTTTCTGACCAGTGTGTTTCTGACCAGTGTGTTTCTGAGCAGTGTGTTTCTGACCAATGTGTTTCTGACCACTGTGTTTCTGACAAGTGTTTTTCTGACCAGTGTGTTTCTGACCTGTGTGTTTCTGACCATTGTGTTTCTGACCACTGTGATTCTGACCATTGTATTTCTGACCACGGTGTTTCTGACCATTGTGTTTCCGACCACTGTGTTTCTGACCATTGTGATTCTGACCAATGTGTTTCTGACCAGTGTGTTTCTGACTGGTGTGTTTCTGACCACTGTGTTTCTGACAACTGTGTTTCTGACCACTGTATTTCTGATCACTGCGTTTCTGACCACTGTGTTTCTGACCACTGTGTTTCTTACCACTGTGTTTCTGACCACTGTGTTTCTGACCACTGTGTTTCTGACCACTGTGTTTCTGACCAGTGTGTTTCTGACCACTGTCTTTCTGACCACTGTGCTTCTGACCACTGTGTTTCTGACCACTATGTTTCTGACCACTGTGTTTCTGACCAGTCTGTTTCTGACCAGTGTGTTTCTGACCACTGTCTTTCTGACCACTGTGCTTCTGACCACTGTGTTTCTGACCACTATGTTTCTGACCACTGTGTTTCTGACCAGTCTGTTTCTGACCAGTGTGTTTCTGACCACTGTCTTTCTGACCACTGTGCTTCTGACCACTGTGTTTCTGACCACTATGTTTCTGACCACTGTGTTTCTGACCAGTCTGTTTCTGACCAGTGTGTTTCTGACCACTGTCTTTCTGACCACTGTGCTTCTGACCACTGTGTTTCTGACCACTATGTTTCTGACCACTGTGTTTCTGACCAGTCTGTTTCTGACCAGTGTGTTTCTGACCACTGTCTTTCTGACCACTGTGCTTCTGACCACTGTGTTTCTGACCACTATGTTTCTGACCACTGTGTTTCTGACCAGTCTGTTTCTGACCAGTGTGTTTCTGACCACTGTCTTTCTGACCACTGTGCTTCTGACCACTGTGTTTCTGACCACTATGTTTCTGACCACTGTGTTTCTGACCAGTCTGTTTCTGACCAGTGTGTTTCTGACCACTGTCTTTCTGACCACTGTGCTTCTGACCACTGTGTTTCTGACCACTATGTTTCTGACCACTGTGTTTCTGACCAGTCTGTTTCTGACCAGTGTGTTTCTGACCACTGTCTTTCTGACCACTGTGCTTCTGACCACTGTGTTTCTGACCACTATGTTTCTGACCACTGTGTTTCTGACCAGTCTGTTTCTGACCAGTGTGTTTCTGACCACTGTCTTTCTGACCACTGTGCTTCTGACCACTGTGTTTCTGACCACTATGTTTCTGACCACTGTGTTTCTGACCAGTCTGTTTCTGACCAGTGTGTTTCTGACCACTGTCTTTCTGACCACTGTGCTTCTGACCACTGTGTTTCTGACCACTATGTTTCTGACCACTGTGTTTCTGACCAGTCTGTTTCTGACCAGTGTGTTTCTGACCACTGTCTTTCTGACCACTGTGTTTCTAACCAGTGTGTTTCTGACCACTGTGTTTCTGACCACTGTGTTTCTGACCACTGTGTTTCTGACCACTGTGTTTCTGACCACTATGTTTCTGACCACTGTGTTTCTGACCAGTCTGTGTCTGACTAGTATGTTTCTGACCACTGTGTTTCTGACCACTGTGTTTCTGACCAGTGTGTTTCCGACCACTGTGTTTCTGACCAGTGTATTTCTTACCACTGTGTTTCTGACCAGTGTGTTTCTGACCACTGCGTTTCTGACCAGTGTGTTTCTGACCAGTGTGTTTCTGACCATTGTGTTTCTGACCACCGTGTTTCTGAACAGTGTGTTACTGACCACTATGTTTCAGACACTGGTTTCTGACCACTGTGATTCTGACCACTGTGTTTCCAACCACTGTGTTTCTTACCAGTGTGTTTCTGACCACTGTCTTTCTGACCACTGTGTTTCTGACCAGAGTGTTTCTGACCAGTGTTTTTCTGACCACTGTCTTGCTAACTAGTGTGTTTATTACCAGTGTGTTTCTGACCAGTGTGTTTCTGACCAGTGTGTTTCTTACCAGTGTGTTTCTGAGCACTGTGTTTCTGACCACTGTGTTCCTGACCAGTGTGTTTCTGACCAATATTTTTCTGACCAGTGTGTTTCTGACCACTGTGTTTCTGATCACTGTGTTTCTGACCACTGGGTTTCTGACCACGGTGTTTCTGACCACTGTGCTTCTGACCAATGTGTTTCTGACCACTGTGTTTCCGACCACTGTGTTTCTGACGAATGTGTTCCTGACCAGTGTGTTTCTGACCAGTGTGTTTCTGACCAGTGTGCTTCAGACCGGTGTGTTCTGACCACTGTGTTTCTGACCAAAGTGTTTCTGACCACTGTGTTTCTGACCACTGTGTTTCTGACCAGTGTGTTTCTGACCACTGTGTTTCCGACCACTGTGTTTCTGACGAATGTGTTCCTGACCAGTGTGTTTCTGACCAGTGTGTTTCTGACCAGTGTGCTTCAGACCGGTGTGTTCTGACCACTGTGTTTCTGACCAAAGTGTTTCTGACCACTGTGTTTCTGACCACTGTGTTTCTTACCAGTGTGTTTCAACCCACTGTGTTTCTGACCACTGTGTTTCTGACCACTTTGTTTCTGACCAGTTCGTTTCTTATCAGTGTGTTTCTGACCACTGTGTTTCTGACCAGTGTGTTCCTGACCACTGTGTTTCAAACCAGTGTGTTTCTGACCACTGTGTTTCTGACCAGTGTGTTTCTGACCACTGTGTTTCTGACGAGTGTGTTTCTGACCACTGTGTTTCTGACCATTGTGTTTCTAACCAGTGTGTTTCTGACCAGTGTGTTCATGACCACTGTGTTTCTGACCACTGTGTTTCTGACCACTGTGTTTCAGACCAGTGTGTTTCTGACCACTGTGTTTCTGACCAGTGTGTTCATGACCAGTGTGTTTCTGAGCACTGTGCTTCTGACCAATGTGTTTCTGACCAGTGTGTTTCTGACCACTGTGTTTCTGACCACTGTGTTTCTGACCAGTGTGTTTCTGCCCACAGTGTTTCTGAAAACTGTGTTTCTGACCAGTGTGTTTCTTACCACTGTATTTCTGACCACTGTGTTTCTGACCAGTGTGTTTCTGACCAGTGTGACTTTGACCACTGTGTTTCTGACCAGTGTGTTTCTGACCAGTGTATTTCTGACCAGTGTGTTTCTGACCAGTGTGTTTCTGAGCAGTGTGTTTCTGACCACTGTGTTCCTGACTACTGTGTTTCTGACCAGTGTTTTCCTGACCAGTGAGTTTCTGGCCAGTGTATTTCTGACCTGTGTGTTTCTGACCACTGTGTTTCTGACCACTGTGTTTCTGACCATTGTGTTTCAGACCACGGTGTTTCTGACCACTGTGTTTCTGACCACTGTGTTTCTGACCATTATGTTTCTGACCAATGTGTTTCTGACCAGTGTGTTCTGACCAGTGGGTTTCTTACCAGTGTGTTTCTGACCAGTGTGTTTCTGACAAGTGTGTTTCTGACCACTGTGTTCTGACCACTGTGTCTCTGACCACTGTGTTTCTGACCAGTATGTTTCTGACCACTGTGTTTCTGACCACTGTGTTTCTGACCACTGTGTTCTGACCAGTTTGTTTCTGACCAGTATGTTTCTGACCACTGTGTTTCTGACCACTGTGTTTCTGACCAGTGTGTTTCTGACCACTGTGTTTCTGACCACTGTGTTTCTGACCAGTGTGTTCCTGACCACTGCGTTTCTGACCAGTGTGTTTCTGACCACTGTGTTTATGACCACTGTGTTTCTGACCAGTGTGTTCCTGACCACTGCGTTTCTGACCACTGTGTTTCTGACCAGTGTGTTTCTGACCAGTGTCTTTCTGACCACTGTGTTTCTGACCAGTGTGTTTCTGCCCACAGTGTTTCTGACCACTGTGTTTCTGACCAGTGTGTTTCTTACCACTGTGTTTCCGACCACTGTGTTTCTGACCAGTGTGTTTCTGACCAGTGTGACTCTGACCACTGTGTTTCTGACCAGTGTGTTTCTGACCAGTGTGTTTCTGACCACTGTGTTACTGACCACTGTGTTTCTAACCAGTGTTTTTCTGACCAGTGTGTTTCTGGCCAGTGTATTTCTGACCTGTGTGTTTCTGACCACTGTGTTTCTGACCACTGTGTTTCTGCCCATTGTGTTTCAGACCACGGTGTTTCTGACCACTGTGTTTCTGGACATTGTGTTTCTGACCATTGTGTTTCTGACCAATGTGTTTCTGACCAGTGTGTTCTGACCAGTGGGTTTCTGACCAGTGTGTTTCTGACCGGTGTGTTTCTGACCACTGTGTTTCTGACCACTGTGTTTCTGACCACTGTGTTTCTAACCACTGCGTTTCTGGCCACTGTGTTTCTGACCACTGTGTTTCTGAGCACCGTGCTTCTGACCACTGTGTTTCTGACCACTGTGTTTCTGACCAGTGTGTTTATGACCAGTGTGTTTCTGACCAGTGTGTTTCTGACCACTGTGTTTCTGACCACTGTGTTTCTGACCACTGTGTTCGGACTAGTTTGTTTCTGACCACTGCGTTTCTGGCCACTGTGTTTCTGAACAGTGTGTTACTGACCACCGTCTTTCTGAACAGTGTGTTACTGACCACCGTCTTTCTGAACAGTGTGTTACTGACCACCGTCTTTCTGAACAGTGTGTTACTGACCACCGTCTTTCTGAACAGTGTGTTACTGACCACCGTCTTTCTGAACAGTGTGTTACTGACCACCGTCTTTCTGAACAGTGTGTTACTGACCACCGTCTTTCTGAACAGTGTGTTACTGACCACCGTCTTTCTGAACAGTGTGTTACTGACCACCGTCTTTCTGAACAGTGTGTTACTGACCACCGTCTTTCTGAACAGTGTGTTACTGACCACCGTCTTTCTGAACAGTGTGTTACTGACCACCGTCTTTCTGAACAGTGTGTTACTGACCACCGTCTTTCTGAACAGTGTGTTACTGACCACTATGTTTCAGACTAGTGTGTTTCTGAGCACCGTGCTTCTGACCACTGTGTATCTGACCAGTGTGTTCCTGACCACCGTGTTTCTGACCGCTGTGTCTCTGACCACTGTATTTCTGACCAGTGTGACTCTGACCACTGTGTTTCTGACCACTGTGTTTCTGACCACTGTGTTTCTGACCAGTGTGTTTCTTACCACTGTGTTTCTGACCACTGTGTTTCTGACCAGTGTGCTTCTGACCACTGTGTTTCTGACCACTGTGTTTCTGACCAGTGTGTTTCTGACCAGTGTTTTTCTGACCACTGTGTTTCTGACAACTGTGTTTCTGACCACTATGTTTCTGACCACTGTGTTTCTGACCAGTTTGTGTCTGACCAGTATGTTTCTGACCACTGTGTTTCTGACCAGTCTGTTTCTGACCACTGTGTTTCTGACCAGTGTGTTTCTGACCACTCTGTTTCTGACCAGTGTGTTTCTGACCATTGCGTTTCTGACCAATGTATTTCTGACCAGTGTGTTTCTGACCAGTGTGTTACTGACCACCGTCTTTCTGAACAGTGTGTTTCTGACCACTATGTTTCAGACCACTGGTTTCTGACCACTGTGTTTCTGACCACTGCGTTTCCGACCACTGTGTTTCCGACCACTGTATTTGTGACCAGTGTGTTTCTGACAAGTATGTTTCTGACCACTGTGTTTCTGACCAGTGTGTTTCTGACCAGAGTTTTTCTGACCAGTGTTTTTCTGACCACAGTGTTGCTAACCAGTGTGTTTATGACCAGTGTGTTTCTGACCAGTGTGTTTCTGACCAGTGTGTTTCTGACCAGTGTATTTATGACCACTGTGTTTCTGACCAGTGTGTTTCTGACCAGCATGTTTCTGACCACTGTGTTTCTAACCAGTGTGTTTCTGACCAGTGTGTTTCTGACCAGTGTGCTTCTGACCACTGTGTTTCTGACCACCGTGCTTCTGACCAGTGTGTTTCTGACCAGTGTGTTTCTGAGCACTGTGTTTCTGACCAGTGTGTTTCTGACCACTATGTTTCTGACCACTTCGTTTCTGACATCTGTGTTTCTTAGCAGTGTGTTTCTGACCGAAGTTGTTCAGACCAGTGTGTTTCTGACCACTCTGTTTCTGACCACTGTGTTTCTCATCACTGTTTTTCTGACCACTGTGTTTCTGACCACGGTGATTTTTACCACTGTGCTTTTGACCACTGTGTTTCTGACCACTGTGTTTCTGACCACTGTGTTTCTGACCACTTCGTTTCTGACCACTGTGTTTCTGAGCAGTGTGTTTCTGACCGAAGTTTTTCTGACCAGTGTGTTTCTGACCACTCTGTTTCTGACCACTGTGTTTCTCATCACTGTTTTTCTGACCACTGTGTTTCTGACCACGGTGATTTTTACCACTGTGCTTTTGACCACTGTGTTTCTGACCACTGTGTTTCTGACCACTGTGTTTCCGACCAATGTGTTTCTGAACAGTGTGTTTCTGACCAGTGTGTTTCTGACCAGTGTGTTTCTGACCGGTGTGTTTCTAACCACTGTGTTTCTGACCACTTTGTTTCTAACCACTGTGTTTCTGACCACTGTGTTTCTGACCACTGTGTTTCTGACCACTGTGTTTCTAACCAGTTTGTTTCTGACCAGTGTGTTTCTGACCACAGTGTGTCTGACGACTGTGTTTCTGACCAGTGTGTTTCTGACCACTGTGTTTCTGACCAGTGTGTTTCTGACCATTGTGTTTCTGACCAGTGTGTTTCTGACCACTGTGTTTATGACCAGTGTCTTTCTGACCACTGTGTTTCAGACCATTGTGTTTCTGACCAGTGTGTTTCTTACCAGCGTGTTTATGACCAGTGTGCTTCTGACCACTGTGTTTCAGACCACCGTGTTTCTGACCACTGTGTTTCTGACCACTGTGTTTCTGACCACTGTCTTTGTGACCAGTTTCTTTATAACCACTGTGTTTCTGACCACTGTGTTTCTGACCACAGTATTTCTGACCAGTGTGTTTCTGACCGGTGTGTTTCTGACCACTGTGTTTCTGACCAGTGTGTGTCTGACCAGTGTGTTTCTGACCACTGTGTTTCTGATCAGTGTGTTTCCGAGCAGTGTGTTTCTAACCAGTGTGTTTCTGACCACAGTGTTTCTGACCAGTGTTTCTCTGACCAGTCTGTTTCTTACCAGTGTATTTCTGACCAGTGTGTTTCTGACCACTGTGTTTCTGACCACTGTGTTTCTGACAACTGTGTTTCTGACTACCGTGTTTCAGACCACCGTGTTTCTGACCACTGTGTTTCTGACCACAGTGTTTCTGACCACTGTGTTTCTGACCAGTGTGTTTCTGACCAGTGTGTTTCTGACCACTGTGTTTCTGACCAGTGTGTTTCTGAGCAGTGTGTTTGTGACCAGTGTGTTCCTGACCATTGTGTTTCTGACCAGTGTGTTTCTGACCAGTGTGTTTCTGACCAGTGTGTTTCTGACCGGTGTGTTTCTGACCACCGTGTTTCTGACCACTGTGTTTCTGACCACTATGTTTCTGACCACTGCGTTTCTGACCAGTGTGTTTCTGTCCACTGTGTTTCTGACCACTGTGATTCAGACCACTGTGCTTCTGACCACTGTGTTTCTGACCAGATTGTTTCTGACCACTGTGTTTCTGACCACTGTGTTTCTGACCACTGTGTTTCTGACCACTGTGTCTCGGACCACTGTGTTTCTGACCAGTGTGTTTATGACTAGTGTGTTTCTGACCACTGTGTTTCTAACCAGTGTGTTTCTGACCACTGTGTTTCTAACCAGTGTGTTTCTGACCACTGTGTTTCTGACCACTGTGCTTCTGACCAGTGTGTTTCTGACCACAGTGTTTCTCACCACTGTGTTTCTGACCAGTGTGTTTCTGACCACTGTGTTTCTGACCAGTGTATTTCTGACCACTGTGATTCTGACCACTGTGTTTCTGATCAGTGTGTTTCTGACCACTGTGTTTCTGACCACTGTGTTTGTGACCACTGGGATTCTGGCCACTGTGTTTCTGACCAATGAGTTTCTGACCAGTGTGTTTCTAACTACTGTGTTTCTGACCACTGTGTTTCTGAGCACTGAGTTTATGACCAGTGTGTTTCTGACCACTGTGTTTTTGACCAATGTGTTTCTGACCACTGTGTTTCTGACCACTTTGTTTCTGGCCAGTGTGTTTCTGACCAGTGTGTTTCTGACCACTGTATTTCTGACCACTGTGCTTCTGTCCACTGTGTTTCTGACCATTGTGTTTCTGACCACTGTGTTTCTGACCAGGGTGTTTCTGACCACTGTGTTTCTGACCACTGTGTTTCTGACCAGTGTGTTTCTGACCACCGTGTTTCTGACCAATGTGTTTCTGACCACTGTGTTTCTGACCACATTGTTTCCGGCCAGTGTGTTTCTGACCAGTGTGTTTCTTACCACTGTATTTCTGACCACTATGCTTCTGTCCAATGTGTTTCTGCGCATTGTGTTTGTGACCACTTTGTTTCTGACCAGGGTGTTTCCGACCTCTGTGTTTCTGAACACTGTGTTTCTGACCAGTGTGTTTCTGACCACTGTGTTTCTTACCAGTGTGTTTCTGACCACTATGTTTCTGACCTGTGTGTTTCTGACCACAGTGTTTCTGACCACTGTGTTTCTGACCAGTGTGTTTCTAACCACTGTGTTTCTGACCAGTGTGTTTCTGACCACTGTGTTTCTGACCACTGTGTGTCTGACCGGTGTGTTTTTTACCACTGTGTTTCTGTCCAGTGTCTTTCTGACCAGTGTGTTTCTGACCACTGTGTTTCTGACCAGTGTGTTTCTGACCAGTGTGTTTCTGACCACTGTGTTTCTGACCACTGTGTTTCTGACCAGTGTGTTTCTGACCACTGTGTTTTTGACCAGTGTGTTTCTGACCACTGTGTTTCTGAACACTGTGTTTCTGACGAGTGTTTCTGACCACTGTGTTTCTTACCACTATGTTTCTGACCACTGTGTTTCTGACCACTGTGTTTCTGACCAGTGTGTTTCTGACCACTGTGTTTCTGACCACTGTGTTTCTGACCAGTGTGTTTCTTACCACTGTGATTCTGACCACTGTGCTTCTGACCAGTGTGTTTCTGACCAGTGTCTTTCTGACCACTGTGTTTCGGACCAGTGTCTTTCTGACCAGTGTGTTTCTGACCAGTGTGTTTCTGACCAGTGTGTTTCTGACCAGTGTGTTTCTGACCGGTGTGTTTCTGACCA
>SZWC01012547.1:52932-66693 GCA_023375785.1 Penium margaritaceum | reverse complement strand
AGCTCCGCTCCCGGAAACCACCGAGAAAATTCCCGATTCGCCTATCATTGTCCGATTGCGGATCCGACTGCGCCATATCGAAGCATAAAACCAGCGCAGTCATCGCATCCTCCAACACTCCCCCTCGATGGGTGCGCTGGTGAAGGACTTTTCTCAGGCGTGGGTGCCGCCGAAAAAATCCTCGAGAGACTCCCAAAAAGTCTCATCGAGCAACTGGAGCTGAGACTCTTCCTCGGTGATGGGTTGGTCAAGAAAAGCCTTGGCGTCAGCTGCCGTATCGAAGAAAAAATTGTTTTCCTCGATGTCACGGTGTTCGGGTGCCGGGGATAGAAAAGGTCCTGTTTCCGGGTCCGTCCCACTTGATTCCAGAAAATCCAGAAAACCGGAAATGTCCGGGTCAAGTTCAGGCCACACCAGAAAATTCCCGGTTGCTTCTTCCGAAAGCAAACTCCCTGGTGGCCTGTATGCCTGACGGTCCGCATGTTCATTCTTCCCCTTCGGAACCTTCCCCGTCCCGTCCTGCTGCTGGAGAGTTGGAGACACCTCTGTAGTGCCCTCAAAAATACTTTCTGGTGCCTCCACAGAACCCTGGGTCGCTGGCGCCATATAAGCTGCGCCTCCATGGTGGGGAAGTCTCACTGTGCCGTTTTCAGTTGCGTCACTCCGATTAGCTCCAGTCACAGCCGTAGAACTCGTTGACGTCAGCTGCTTGACCAGCTTCTGTTCTTCCCGTCCGCGAGTTTTAGTCTCGGTGACCCGGTTCTTGCTCAAATTGTCCGGTGACGCTGTCGCAGCCGAGCTCGTCGCGAGATTGTTTTTCCCCTCCGTGAATCCGCGCGATTCTTCACGGGTAGGGCCCGTGTGGTTGACGTAGGTAGCTGTCAAAGTGAGATTAGCTGTCGCGTATGCGAGGAGGCACCTCGCGCAGCTTGAAACCGCTGTCGGCGAGCCTGCTCCGTCGATGGCTGCCGAGGGCTCGTCTCGTTGTTCGCCGTTTCGTCTTTTGCTCGGCGAAGGTTGTCGTCGTCGTTTAGCTTCACTGGTGTCTTCCCGAGGTCGTGCGAGGCCAACCAGGTCCTCGCACTCGCCGTCGGCACCTGTCGCTCGAGCTGCGTAGGCATCCTTGTCGACTAGCGAGCCGGTATGCTCCAGGTCTACTACAGCTACCACAGCAGCCCCAACCTGCAGCAAACACTGGGTTACCCGCATCGACCCCGTGCTCCCCCTCCCCCGCGCCAACGCTACATCCTCAGCATCTGCAGCCCAGGATGACAGCCGCTAATCAATCAATATGGTGGATTCGTATGGAGCGAGCTCGCAGCATGTAGCAGCCTTCTGGCCGCCGCGCAGCTGAGCTCGGCATTTGTGATATGCCGTTACTAGGCCTCTTTGGCCACCATTGGCATGTCGCTCTTATTGCCCTCGTGTGCTCAGTCCCTCCCCTCCTCAAAATCTCGCTAGGACTTCATTTGCTTTGACCCCTGTGTGCTTCTTTACACTTGACAGTGGGCACATGCATGCCCCTCTCCATGTTTGTCGTGTGTGGATGTCCCTCCTGACTCTCACTGTCACATGTGGCTCTGTGCCACCGTCCATTCCCCGTGGAGGGGTAGCGACGATAAACATAATAATCAAATCAAATCAACCTGTTGCGCAGGCTGCTTGCACAGCATCCCCCGCTCCTGCGCCAGCTGCTGCGGCCACTGTCGCGCTCCCTGCTGCCGCTCCGTTCCGCGACCACAGTCGCGCGGTCGCTTTTCTCCTTTTTTTTCCATGCGAGCATGGCGGCGAGCAGCTGCGTCATCGAGGTGCTCGCTTCTCTCCTTTTTGCTGAAACGGCCCGCGGCATCACGCGGGTAGTCTCTGCATCCTCCGAGACCAGAGGACAGAATTAGGTCCGCTGTATTAGCTGACCTATTACAGTCCCTGCTGGTGTTGAAATTCTGTTGTTGCTTGGGATCACCTGGAGCTTCCTGTTGTAAATCCTCAGGCCTTCCAGTGCTCCCCCTCTCTGCTGCAGTGGTCACCTCCTCTCCCACTTGCACCATAAAACAGGTGAAAGTGGTCTGAACGCCGAACGAGGCATCGATGGCGCGCCGCCCGATTTTCGACTTCCGCGTGCCGTTGTCGTCGCCATTTTTCAGGGCGTACTGTGAGAACGCACTTGTGGTAAGTCCACATTGTTGTGAATAGCGGTAGAAAACATCCTTTGGGAGGCTTTTAGTCAAGAAATTCGCAGCTTGCATTTTTGAGCGGATCCAGTGCCCGCGGATGTCGATGTGTTTGGTCCGACCCTGAAACTTGGTCGAATTCGCCAAGTCAGTTGCGGATTTGTTGTCAACAAAAATGACCGTTGGCTTCTCCTGTGGAAAGCCGATGTCTTCGAGGAGGTTGCGTAGGTACGTGACCTCCTGTGTAGCCGAGGTGGCAGCCACATACTCAGCTTCTGTAGAGCTGAGTGTGATGAGGTTCTGCCGCTTGCTTGTCCACGACACCGCTCCTCCACCGAGCAGACACACGAAACCTGTAGTGCTGCGTCGGTCCTCCTCAGTTCCTCCGAAGTCAGCATCCACATAGCACCGTAGTTCAAGATCACGTTCGGTGCCGTAGTTGAGACTGGCATTTTGTGTGGTCCGGAGGTATCCGAGGGTTCGGTCAAGCTCCTTGCACGCCGCCTCAGAGCATGTCTCATTGCCGCGTGCGAGGTTGCTTACAGCGAACTGTAGATCCGGTCGCGTGCAACTTGCGGCGTGCATCAAAGAGCCCACTCTGCTGCGGTAGTCTGAATCATTTCTTCCCCTTGGTCCCTCATGCTTCAGCTGCTGCTTAGTGAGAGGGGTTGGCACGTGCCGTTCAGGCACGTCAAATCGCTCACAGACCTTTGTGGCATAGGTCTGTTGGCTCAACCCAAGCGTCTTGGTCGTGCGGTCTCGCTTGATGTTCATACCAAGGTAGTATTCGAAGCTCGGCATGAGTGTGACGTTGACCTCTTTTGCCATGGCTGCTGCCGTGGCATCAATAAGGTCTGCCGATGGGCCGATGATCAAAATTTCGTCGACATAGACCAGGACGTAGCAGTCGGGTCTCTCCTCTGCTGATGGCCTGTGGAGAAAAAGGCAGTCGTCGTATGCCGATGGGTGGAAGTTGAGGGACTCCAAAAGGCTTTGGAGCTTGCGGTACCACAGAAGTGGAATTTGCTTCAGGCCGTACAAGCTTTTGACTAGTTTGCACACCCTTCCGCTCCCATCATCGTAACCCTCCGGCTGCTTCATGAACACTGTCGTGTCCATTTCTCCATGCAGAAACGCGTTCTTGACGTCAAGTTGCTGCACCTCATAGTCCATCACTGCTATGAATGCCAGCATGATGCGGGTTGTGGTGTAGCGACTCACAGGGGCGTACATCTCAAAAATGTATTGTCCCTCCACTTGCGAGAAACCCTTTGCCACCAATCGTGCTTTGAATTTGTCGATGCTCCCATCAGCCTTCGTCTTGATGCGGAAGACCCACTTGACTCCAACGGGTCGAGAGCCTGGTGGTAGCTCAACGAGCTCCCACGTTCCTTGCTCCATGAGACTTGCGTACTCCGCATCTAGTGCAGCTTTCCACTCAGCTGCATGCTCTCCACTGAGAGCTTCCTTCAGAGTCCTTGGCTCTGGGGGCAGTTCTTTGGCCGATGTCAGAAGGGCAGTGAGATGAGTGGTTGTGAAGTCTGCAAGAACTTCTGCATCCTCTTTGTACAGTGAGTATGCTGTAATGGCCATGTTGTGCTCCTCCTCCCCCTCCTCTGCTCTCTGCTACTCCATCTGCTGCTGCAGGAGGCGCGTGAAATGCCTCTCGTGGACGCTACTTGGAGGATGGAGCTGCCACGGCGTTTGAGGACCATCCTTCACAGGAACAGCCTCAGCTTCGCCAACTCGCACCTCAGCCATCTCGTGATCTCGGGGGATGCCTACAAGGTGGTCTCCCTTGAGGGGCATACGCGCGCCCACCGCCTCCTCATGCGCTTGATCCAGATCCGCAAGGGTGAGTGGGTCTGGTGTTGCATCTTCTTCCCTCAAAGACTCGTTGTAGGAGTCGTAGAAGGTCTGGAGGAAATCTGGAGCATTCTTTTGCTTTTCCTCCCATGCTTGTCGCGTCAGATTCTCAAAGAAGATGGCGTCATGGCTGACTGTCATCCGTTGCGAGTCCACTTCGTAGAACTCCCAGCCCTTCATGTTAGGGCTCTGTCCAAGGAAAACTCCCCACGATGCCTTGTCAGCCAGCTTCTTGCGGCGCTCCTTTGGTACATGGAAAAGTGCCATGCAGCCAAAGGTCCTTAGCATAGTGACGTCAGGCTTGTCACCATGCCATGCCTGAAATGGAGTCATGTCAGTCAGCGACACGTGCGGTACGCGATTGCGCACCCAGACTGCTTGCCGTAGCGTGTATGGCCACCAGTTGCTGCTGAGTTGAGCGCCAAGAAGCATGGCCTTCAGAGTCTCCTGCATCGTGCGATTGGCCCTTTCAGCCACATCGTTCTGCTGCGGTGTGTAGGCCGTTGAAAACTGCTGTACGATACCCATGTCTTCTAGACGAGACATGAACTCTGCGCTCGTATACTCCCCGGCACTATCTGAGCGCAGAACTTGCAGCTTCGCATTGCTTTGTCTCTCTGCCATCGCTAGCCACTTGAAGAAATAGGTAGGAGCCTCATCGCGCGTGCGAAGAGGGTAGCTCCACACGAACCTTGTTGCGTCATCGACAAACAGAAGGAAGTATCGATGCCCGCCGTAGATGGTGGCTGATGGCAGTGGTCCGCAGATGTCTGTGTGGACCAGCTTCAACTTTTGGTTGACGTCGCATTTGGTCGCAGGAGGGAACATCTGCCGAGGAAGCTTTGCACAAACGCAGTCCTCGCACGGCTGCGTAGCATCACTGCTTCTACTGTCCTTGATGTCAAGGCCGTTGACCTGCTCCTTCTTGTGCATTGATTGCACAAGTTGATTGCTGACGTGGCCCAATCGTCTGTGCCACATAGCCAGGTCTACACCAGAAGCCTGGTGGAGACTTGCTGCTGCGAAGGGCGACTTGAGGTCGTCATGAGCTGGCGGACGGAGGTCCAGCTCGATCATGCTGTGAGGTAGGAGGCGGCCTTCCGCTAAGGTCTCGCCTTCACAACACTTCAAAGCAACGTGCTGCGTGTTGCTGACGATGCGTGCTCCTCTCTTCATCAGCTGCCCCAGAGAGAGGAGGTTCACTGCAATCTCAGGTATGAACAGCACGTCTCCAAGCTTGACTTGGGCACCCTGGTACCCTGTCAATGTCACTGGCCCTTTTCCCAGCACTGGCACTTGCTTGTTGTTTGTGACTGTGACGTAGCCCTTTGAGCAGGGGAGGAGTTCGTGGAGGCAGGCCTTGTCGAAGGTGATGTGGGATGTGCACCCACTATCCAAGTACCAGACATAGGTTGAGCGAATCAACCCACTGCTTTCCGTGTTTGAGAGTTGAAACACGGATCCAGTGTAGTCATACTGCTTGCCTTCGCCTCCCTCCTTTGTCTGCTTCTCTGGCCTCTTCTCTTGCTTCTCACTTTGTTTTGCTTGGTTCCCACTCTTCTTCTCCCCCTGTCCTCCTGATTTGCTGGCTTGCCTTTTCCGTCTTGCTTGCTCCTCGTCCCACAAGCGCTTTCTGCATTCCCTCTTCATGTGCCCTGGCTTGCCACAATAATGGCACTCGAATGCAGTGCGCGATCCTGGCTGCTGGTCACGCGAGCTGCGCGAGCTCGTGTTTGGCTTGGACTGGGCAGATGACTGGGACGAGACCGACTTCATCGGCGGCTGGCTCTTCCTTGACTGATGAGCGGAGCTGACTGCAGTGCTAACCCCTTGGTACGTGGCGTTACTGAAAATCTTTTCCTTTTCTTTTGCCAACTGGCGGTCACGTTGCTCAGTGAGGAGCATCTTGCAGATGTATGCTTCAGTCAGCTCGTTCTCGTGCTTGAACTTGAGCACCTTACGCACATCGTCCCAGTCCCCAGTTAGGCCGTTGAGGAGGAACGTCACAAAGACGAGCTCCGACACTGGTGCGTCCGTCACTGCGAGCTGGTCACGCAGGGACTTGGCTTGGTTGATGTATGCTTCGATGCTGTCAAAGCTGTTGAGGCTGATGTGTGACAGCTCTGTGAGGAGGTGGGATTTGAAGGTGGAATCACCCGCCATGGAGGTCCTGACGAGATAGGACCACGCTTGCTTTGCCGAATCTGCCGTGTCCTCGTACATCCGGATGGCTTGTTGGATGCGGGCGATCAACTGGTTGTCCAGCATCACGAATGCAGCTTGGTTGAAGTAGTTGTACTCTGCCACCACTTGTGGTGGCGACCCCAAGGGTGGAGGTGTGTAGTACCCGGTGTAGAACTTCCAAATGCCATGAATCTGGGCAATCTGCTTAAACTTGTGTGCCCAGTGAGGGAAGTTCTCTCCATCAAATTGATCAATCTTGATCTTATGCACTTGCAAGGCTGCGGCTGCTGGGGGCACGGCGTCCTCAAGACCTTGGTATGCCTTGCCTTGTGGAGGCACTTGGGGGCCTTGCACATGGCATTGCTGCTGCATGTGTGCTGCTAGATGGACTTGGAATGGTGGTGCTGCTGGCACCACAACTGGCTGGGCCATGTAGCCTTGTGGCATGGGTGCCTGCTGTGCTGGTTGATATTGTGCCGTAGGTGGCACCACAGGAGCAGCTTGAGGCTGTTGAGCTGCAAACTGCTGCGACATTCCTCCTTGAGCAGGTGCCACATGATGCACCTGTGGAGGAGCTGCTGGTGGCACAACAGGAGGAGGGCTTACACGAGGCATGTGAGCAGATGATGCATGAGATGCTTGTTGCCACTGCATCTGTTGTTGTTGTTGTTGCTGTTGAAGATGCTGTTGCTCAAGCTGCTGCTGCTGTTGAAACCACGCCAGTTGTTGCTGCAGTTGAGCAATCTGGGCAGCCTGTGCCGCATGTGACTGCTCCAGTTGATGTGTGTGAGATGCACGTGCGGCATGCGTCAGCTGCTCTTGTTGCCGAAGGAGCTCTTGTGCTCCAATCTGCTGCCTCAGTGCCTCCCTTTCGTGCTCCACAGCTTGGCGAGCTGCGGCTTCTTGTTGTGCCATGCGTTGTGCCTCTTCAGCTTGGCGTTGCGCGTGGTCTGCGACATGGCGTCCTTGTTCCTGACCCATGCGCAAACCATGCAAAACAGAGTTCTCATCAAGAGGTGGAGAACCAGCCCTTTGATCCTCCGCCTCCATGTTGCTCATGGTCTCTTGATGCTCTTGACTTGTGCAGGCCGAACGTCGCGAAGGCCGATCGCGCTACACACTTGAGCGAGGATACGCGAGCTCTCCTCCTCAAGCTTGTACAGGGATGGTGAAGACTGGCGTCACCAATCCTCTCTGCTGCTGCTGCTGCTGCTGCTAGACTAGCTGAACACAGAGCCTAATGCTCTGATACCATGTTGGAATTTGCAGGTGTGTAGCAAGGGCTAGGTTCCTTGCTTGTATAGGATCTTTTCTCGTGCAGCAAGCTAGCAACAGATCAGCAGATGGACTTTGGAAACTGAATGTGACAGCGGAAGAAAATCTTGCTTGATTCCAAAGTACAAGTATGGTACATGAAAAGTACAGCCTAACAGAGGCTATGTGCAGAGCTCAGCCACTGCTCCTGGCCCGCGCAGGGGCAACGCCTTGCTAGGCCGTGATGGCCGTCGACGCAAGGGTCTTGGTCCAGCACCGTCTTCCAGGTTGACTGGCCTCTAGGTAGTCAGGGCTTCCTCCTCCCAGGCTGGCAGAGTCCTGCCAGGCTTTTAGGGGTCTTCAGGGCGAGCTCCAGCAGAGTCTTGGTCTGAGGTGCTTCCAGATGCTAAGTGCTGAGGCACAGCAAAGGCGTAGTCATGGACTCCTGCTGAGATAATGAGAAGTGCCAGGGCCGCCGCCTTTTATACTTGTGGCACTGGCAAGTTGACTGCCTTGCCTTGATGGAGAAGCTTCCTCAGACTCACGGTGAAGTTTCACCGTAACCGTGGTTCTTGAACCCTGGAGCTCCTCACGGATCTGTGAGAGCCGTAGATCTCCGTAGCCGTAATACTCGCATCCTGACGGTCCTCTCAGATCAGTGAGAACCGTAGATCTCCGTAACCGTAATCCTCGCGTTCTGGCTCGCCACGCAGCCAGTCCAAGTGGCGAGCAGAGAGGCACGCTGAGTCGTGGCCACGGGCTGCCTGTGCAGACGGTCCCCTCTAGGAGCTCTCACAACGCCTCATGTCAGAGGTCTAACCAGGTCTGACTGTATCTAACCGCGACGCTTTCGCGTGCTGCGCAGCTGCTGGTCCCCGCCTTCTAGGAGGCATGCGCAATGGCTTGCGCATGCGACACACTCTATTTTACAAACCAGGCCCTTTAGGCCTGAGTGCCAGAATAAATCTGGCCTGTACAAAAAGAAACTGTCCATAGCTCCGCTCCCGGAAACCACCGAGAAAATTCCCGATTCGCCTATCATTGTCCGATTGCGGATCCGACTGCGCCATATCGAAGCATAAAACCAGCGCAGTCATCGCATCCTCCAACAGGCTGAACCGCCCTGAAAAAGTGGATCGAATGAATTGAGGTGGTTGAGGGATTGTTCTCAGACCGGCGCCTTTAGCAACCCGGTTTTGCGGGACGGCGATGTCAGGAATTTTCAGACAATTTCAGACGCGACACCTGACAGTAAATACCCATGTCTACGAGACGCATCTCTCCGTCACCACGGGAATGCCGGGCCGCGATGGACCAGTTGCTAGACGTTGCTACACCTCCAGGGGTGTAGCAAGTTCTAGCAACTGCCGTTTTCGTCCGAAAAATGTTTTCTTTAAAACACTTGTCGGGGCGCGATTCGTTTGTGCATTTTCTCTCATTTTCCAGAGTACGCCACCTTACCACAATGGCGTGGCCGGATTCACGCTACGTCAACACGCATCACTCCGACAGCCCCTTACCTCTCCGTCGAAGCCAAGTGCACTCCGGTCATGCGTGGGACTGACTGTACTTCGGGCGTTAGGCAAGGATCGTTGGACGCCATGGCTACGTTGAACATCACCAACATTTCAGGGAGTCATGCACATAAAGCTCCCACGGTTCCCCCTGCAATCTGAGTCGACGCTTGCCCCTATGACTCCATAGTAGATGCAGGCTTTGCCAGAGAAATTCCATTTGCTTGCCTCCTCAGCCACTGTCCCACTTCCATGCAACGTTTCCATGGCGTCCGACGATCCCCGCCAGCAAACCATGGACTTGCGCTGCAATGATAGCCTCGATGCACTAGGGTATGGGCCGCTTCGCGTGCATGCCGATGACTTCCAAGCCGTCTTCACGAATCTGCAAGCGCGGATGTACGCCAATGACGACAATGACGAGCACGACGCCGCCTTTGTGTTGGATCTGGAGGAGAGAGGGAGCCTTGGAGCAGCGAGTATGTGTGATTGGAAGGACATCACTTGTGCTGAAGAATGGTTGTTGAATCACTCAAAATGATGGAGTACATATAGAGCTAGAGCTTGGGCAAGTCAGCCCTCTCACAAGCCACACCACTTAGCCATGGAGGGTAAGGCTCACACACTAGAGTCCATAATCTCACACAAGGGGGGAAATCAGCCTAGCAATCAGGCTGACCACTCACACACGACCTAGAGAGCTAGAGAATTCTCTCATGGCACACTCCTAGTGGTTACATAACCCACAAACCCATGGAGAATCGCCATGTGTCCATGGCTAGCACACAAGGATCTCACCTCACCTAAAAAGTAAGGAGAGGTACCTTTATCCTAGTCAGCACACTCTGACAAGGCAATCCTAAGACCAAGGACCTTTTTGGATATTTCTCCCATCAGGTCTTGACCCTGGACCTCTTGCCTTTTTCTTTTCTCAGGCATGGAGCCATCGCCCATGGTCACCCGGATATGGACGGTCGATGACCCCGGAAACAACAAAAATTCATATCTCCCAATCCGACCGTTGGATCGGCCTCAAACTTGGACCGTAGACATTTTGCCACATGATCTTTCCAATGGTGAAGTTGGATTGACGATCGGAGCAGGCATCTGGTAATTTCCTGGAACTTGCTCCTGTGGACCTGAAACTGAGCCAGATGGCTCCTTTCCCAACAATCTCCCACTTTGCCGCAGTCAGAGTGGGCTGAGTCCACATGCCTTCATGCAGAACTACTTCTTCTCACGGGTCACTGGCTTGGTGCAGAAATCAGCGACCTGCTTGCTGGTTGGAGTAAACTCCAGCTTGATAGCACCCTCCTGCACCATGTGCCTGATGAAGTGATATGCGATGTAAATGTGCTTGGTACGTGCATGGTGCTCCAGATTCTTGGCGAGTGCGATTGCGCTCTGGTTGTCGACGCGCACAGGAACTGGAACTGCTGCACTCCCACTCATCTCTGCCATGAGACATTGAAGCCAAACTGCTTCCTCGGCTCCAAAGCTGAGAGAGACGTACTCAGCTTCCGTGCTTGAGGTGGCCACGACCACCTACCGCTTACTGCACCAGCTGATGGCTCCACCATTCATGAGGAACACATGTCCAAAGATGGACTTACGGTCCTCAGGGTTTGAAGCCCAATCTGCGTCTGTGTAGCCTATGATGTTGTTGTCGTTGCCGTTGTAGGTGATGCCGATGTTGATGGTTCGAGCAAGGTAGCGGAAGATCCGCTTCACTGCCTTCTGGTGCTCAGGTCCAGGGTTTTCCATGTGCTGGCTCACGGCGCTAAGAGCCTGTGCGAGGTCCGGCCTAGTTGCCACCATTAGGTACATGAGGCTGCCGACGACGCTCTGGTACTTCTGCCGCTCAGCTGCATTCGCTTCTCCATTAAAGCTCACGAGGTACTGACGCGTCTCCAGTGGCGTGCCGATGGGTTTTGCCTCTACCATGCCAAACCGCTACAAAACATCCTTAATGTAGCGGCTCTGCTGCAGCGAGAGAGAGCGTGACTTGCGGTCACGCGTGATCTGGATACCGAGGAAGTATGATGCGTCCTCGAGATCAGACATCTGGAAGCGCTCCTGCATGGCTTCCTTGAACTCCTGCAGTGCAGACATGCTGTTGGAAAGGAGGAGCATGTCATCCACATAGACAATGATGATGAGGATCTCATGCTCATGCTGCCAGCGATACACGCTGTAGTCACACTCGCTGCGCTCAAACCCCATGCACTGCAACGCCGCATCCAACTTCTGGTTCCAAACACGCGACGCTTGCTTGAGGCCATACAGCGACTTCTGCAGCTTGCAGACCAGGTGCTCCTGGCCATCCATGACGAACCCCTCCGACTGCTCCATGTAGATCTCCTCCTCCAAGTCACCATTCAAGAATGCCGTCTTGACATCCATGTGGTGAACCTCGAAGTCCTTAGCTGCTGCATAAGAGAGGAGCGTGCACACAGAGGCAAACTTTGCAACAGGGGCAAAAGTTTCTGTGTAGTCGATGCCCTCCTGCTGCGAGTAGCCCTTGACGACCGGCCTCGCCTTGTACTTTTCAAGGTTACCATCTGCTCCCCGCTTCTTCTTGAACCCCCACTTGCACTTGATCACCTTACGTCCAGGTGGACGCTTAGTCAGCTCACACGTGCCGTTGTCCAGCTGCGACTGTATCTCCTACTGCACGGCTTGCGCCCAATCTGCTGCATCCGGTGCAGCCATGGCCTCCTTGTATGATGTTGGCTCATCTGAATCTGCTACAACTGCAACGTTCATCTGTTCTGGTTTCTGCATCATCCAGAAATGGCCGCGCTCACCAGGCTTGTAACGCACCCTGAGAGGGTACCTCCGACCTGGTGCTGGAGCGTTAGCAGGCGGCTGACGCGGTGCGGCTGGCACAACTGCTTCTACTGGTGGTGCTACATCTCCCTCCTCTGCTTCTGCCGATGAAGCTGCTGTATCTGCTGCATCAGACATGGGAGAGTAGAGTGATTTTCCCACTGTCACAGTAGAGGAAGGATCGGGAGAAACTGGGTCAGGAAGAATTTCTGCTCCCACTGTCTCGTCAGCTGCTAGTTCTGCTGCCTCTTCACACACGATGTTGGTGCCGATGACGTTGCTCTCCTTGAAGACGACATCCCTGGAGATGATGACGTGGCCTGTATCCCTCTCGTAGAGGCAATACGCCTTGCTTGCCACGTCGTAGCCAATCATCAGCATCTGCGCACTCTTCGCATCCCACTTTTGCCGCTTCTCCTTTGGCACGTGCATGTGGGCCAAGCTGCCAAACGCGCGAAGATGACCCACGCTCGGCTTCTTGCCGAACCACGCCTCGTACGGCGTCATCTGCTGCAAGGCCTTGGTTGGACTGCGGTTCTTGATGTAGACGGCAGTGCTCACGGCTTCAGCCCAGAAGTCGTAGGTCAGCCGGGCCGCGTGCAGCATGGAGCGCGCCGACTCCACAATGGTACGGTTGGCGCGTTCTGCTGCCCCGTTCTACTGCGGCGAGTATGGCGCGGTGCACTGCGCCTTGATGCCAGCTGCTGTGAGGTAGTCCTGGAACTCCTTGCTTAGGTATTCTCCACCGCGATCGTTGCGCAGCGCCTTGATCTTCTTGCCAGTCTGGTTCTCCACCATGGCCTTGAACTCCTTGAACCTGTCAAAGCACTGGTCCTTGGAGGAAAGGAAGTACACATCAGTGTAACGGCTGAAATCATCAATGAAGGTGAGAAAACACGTAGAGCCTCCAAAGCTCTGGGTCTGCATCGGTCCGCACAAGTCCGTGTGGACCAGCTCCAACACCTCTTTTGCACGCTCCCCTACTCCAGAGAACGCCTCACGATGCTGCTTCCCCTCCAAACAGCCGATGCATAACTGCTGCTCAAAGTTAGAGATGGTAGGTAGGTCACGCACCATCTGCTTTGCTTGAAGCTGCTGCAAGGCGCGCATGCCGATGTGGCCGTAGCGCGCATGCCAGATCTCGCCATCTGTCGCCTGCACCACTGCTGCAAGACTCTGCTCACGCGGGATCTTGGTCGCCCCCAGCAGGCGGTACATGTCGCCCTCCTTCACCGACTTGGCCAACTCCTCTCCTGTTTCCTTGTTGAGGATGTAGCCATAATCATCGTCAAAAACAACGCGTAGTCTTGTGTTGGTGAGAGAGGACACTAAGAGAAGGTTGAACGCAGCATCAGGTACATACAGCACGCCATGGAAAACTCCCACTTCAATGCCACGTGGGGTCTCCAACCCCATCTCCACAATCCCAATCCCCTCAGCATACACCACCCGATCATCACCCAAAGCAATCGGACGGGGGGGAATGGAGAGCAGCTGCGTGAACCACTCCTTGTGGTGCGTCAGACTCTTGGTACACCCCGAGTCCTTGTACCACGCTAGATCCGCCTTTTCCTTTTGCGACATGTCAGAATTCGCCATGAAGAGGCGGTCGCGCACCTCCTTGGCGACGTATATGTTGCCAAAATGACGCACGCCAGTCTGGTTCTGCTGCTGCTGCTGCTGGCGTTGTTGTGACTGCTGCTGCTGTTGTTGTGGAGATTGCTGCTTTTGCTGCTGCTGCTGCTGCTGCTCCTTCTGGTCCCTCTTGAACTTGAAGCACTCTTTCTTGTAGTGCCCCTCTTTCTGGTAATAGTGGCACTTGCCCTTCTTCTTGCCTCTCTGGTGCCCGGACTGCTGCTGCTGCTGGTTGCGTGAGCCCATGGCCATGAAAGCTGCTTCACTGCTGCTGCTGCCGCCATTGCGCTTTGCTGCATTGCGACGCA
>SZWC01012547.1:15448-49832 GCA_023375785.1 Penium margaritaceum | reverse complement strand
GCGGCCTGGCGGGTCGGCTGGCGGGCTGGCTGGCGTGCTGGCTGGCTGGCGGGCTGGCGGGCTGGCTGGCGGGCTGGCTGGCGTGCTGGCAGGCTGGCGGGGTGGCTGGCTGGCAGGCTCGCGGGCTGGCAGGCTGGTGCACCATGCTGCGCCTTGGTGCACCATGGTACAGCATTGCGCAACATGGTGCGCCATGGCGCACCATGGTGCACGCCAGCCCGCCAGCCCGCCATGGTGCACCATGGTGCACCATGGCGGGCTGTGTGGCTGGCGTATACCATGGTGCGCCATGGTGTACCATTCTGCACCATTCTGCACCATGGCGCACCATGGCGCACCATGGCACACCATGGCGCACCATGGTGTACCATGGTGCACCATTCTGCACCATGGTGCACCATGGCGCACAATGGTGCACTCCAGCACAATGGTGCACCATGGTGCGCAATGGTGCACCATGGTGCACCATGGTGCACCATGGTGCGCCATGGTGCGCCATGGTGCAGAATGGTGCACCATGGCGCACCATGGTGCACCATGGTGCGCAATGGTGCACCATGGTGCACCATGGTGCACCATGGTGCGCCATGGTGCGCCATGGTGCAGAATGGTGCACCATGGCGCACCATGGTGCAGAATGGTGCGCCATGGTGCCCCATGGTGCATTCTGCACCATGGTGCAGATCCGCACCATGGTGCAGAATGGTGCATGGTGCAGAATGCACCATGGTACAGAATGCACCATGGTGCACCATGGCGCACCATTCTGCACCATGGTGTTCTGCACCATGGTGTTCTGCACCATGGTGCTGATCTGCACTTCGCCATTGGATACCCGCCTGACGAGTAGGATGCCCTGAAGGTGGATGATCCCACACAGCTGGGGGAGACAGTGGATGTGACNGTGTACCATTCTGCACCATTCTGCACCATGGCGCACCATGGCGCACCATGGCACACCATGGCGCACCATGGTGTACCATGGTGCACCATTCTGCACCATGGTGCACCATGGCGCACAATGGTGCACTCCAGCACAATGGTGCACCATGGTGCGCAATGGTGCACCATGGTGCACCATGGTGCACCATGGTGCGCCATGGTGCGCCATGGTGCAGAATGGTGCACCATGGCGCACCATGGTGCAGATCTGCACCATGGTGTTCTGCACCATGGTGTTCTGCACCATGGTGCTGATCTGCACTTCGCCATTGGATACCCGCCTGACGAGTAGGATGCCCTGAAGGTGGATGATCCCACACAGCTGGGGGAGACAGTGGATGTGACCTCCGTCTCATCGGATCTCTGATGTACCTGGCCAGTACCACGCGTCCTGACATCGCCTTTGTAGTCAACCTCCAAGCCCAGTTTTCGCAGGCTCCATGCGCTAGAGCCCTTCATGCGACTGTGCGAGTGGTGTAGTACGTGGTCTCCACACCGTACCTTGGATACTGCTTTCGCTGGCAGTGTTCCGCGGTCCTTGACGGCTACAGTGACAACGACTGGGCCTAAAGCCCAGATGGATACAATTGCACCCATTACGTGTTCTTACGCGCTGTGTCCTGGCGCAACGCGAAGCAGGGCTTCATTGTACATAGCTCATCGGAGGCAGGGTATGTTGCTCTAGGTGCAGGGGCTGCTAAGGCGGTATGGCTACAACGCCTGTTCCATGAGCTGGGTCAGTCATTACCTGCCGTTGTGCTTTGTTGCGACAACCAGAGTGCTCTTGCCATAGCAGAGAACTCTTGTGTCTTTCATGCTCGCACAAATCACATTACGGTTGAGCATCAATTTGTGCGCGATCTGGTGGAGCGACACGTGATCTCCGTCATTTGGGTTCGCACTTACATGTAGCTTGCTGACTTCTTGACGAAGGCACTAGCACGCGTAAAGCTCCTAGTGGTCATTCTTTCTGTTGGGCTTTGTCCCTTGCCTGAGAGCGGTTGAGTGTGGGGTGTGTCTATGTCCGTGTCACATCTTTCATTGCACTCGTTGATGTACTTGTCTCAGTGTTGCACATGTATGGACATGCGTACCATCGGGTCATGCGGGAGTGTTGTGATTTGTGATATTCCTGTCGACCTGTACAGTTTACTATGACCACTCGGCCGTGTCCATACTCGTGCAGATCCCTGATGCGGACCCTGGTGGTACCGATGCGTCATCTGGTGGCGAAATACCAGCTTGGAGCTGACCGACGATCATTCCAGAGCTCTGGACGCTACCCGGGACCTATTGCAGTTTTCATGCAGCACACAGGAGTTTATCGATGTACTGGCCATGGGTCCGATTTGCATGTTTATGCATTGTGTGTCCACCGTTTGATGTTGGATGCATGTAAATGACCATTCCTAGCATCCGGCTCGTGATCCTGCACGTCTAGGTTAAGACGACGTAGCGTTCTGACATGTGTGCCCAGAGTTATGGCCAAAACAGTGGTTTTGGGCCGGTTTTAGGACAGATCTTGTACCGCCGCGTGCGACACCCGCCGTGCGCCGCGGCAGGTACTTATGCCTGTTGGTGTGTGTGGCTTCCACCGGCCACGAGCCACGGCCGTGGCAGCTACAGATGCACCCGAAGCTGATGGTGAGCGGCGGCCGCATTGGAGATCGTGACGACCCGACGGGACTCCGCATCGTCTAGGGATTTATCTAACAGCTACAACATGAAAGGTGTGACGCAGATGATGCGTCTCTACAGCCTGACTGGCTGGTCTGCCGTTGCTGGAGTTCTCTTGGTGGTCGAGACCCACGCACCCGGTAGCCTGTACCGGTGCGATGAGGAGACCTTCAACTTTGTGTGTGTTTCCTATCGTGGAAAGCACACGCTGATGTCTCGTGACTGCACTCGAACATTTATGGGTGCTCTTAGTGCAGTTCATAGTGCTCTAGAGTTTTCTTGATGGACAGGTCATTTTGGCCAATTTCCTTGTTTTTGCTTGCTATTCGTGTCTGGATGATGCAAACCCACCTTGCGTGAGTGCGTTGCGTAGAGCTTATTGTTCTACACGTTTGGGTGCACACAACGGGTGATTCTGACACCTGAGTGAGTTATGGCCAAAACAATGGTTTTAGGTCAGTTTGAGCAAGTACGAAAACACCGCCGCCCCTACCGACTCTAGGCGGCCAGCAACTATTTAGGCTGATTGTTGCTCATTTGTCATTCTCTCTCTGCATTTGTTTCTCAATGGAAGCACATTTGACACTGTGTCATGTCGTCTAGCCAAACCCTTGTCGTTTCCCATCCGACCTGTGTTAACGCCACGAGCTGACTAAGAGCTAACACGCAGTCAGTGACAAGCGTGCTAAGAAGTTTCCTAGAATCTTCTCATGGTATCAGAGCACGCGAGCCATAGCTCGCACTGGTGCGCAGCAGAGTGGCAACAACAGTAGCAACAGTGAGTGGCAGTAGCAGATGCCACCCACATCAGCAGCTGCAAGTTCTAAGAGGACCCATCACATGTACATTGCAGCAGAGGTAACGGCAGAAGTAGCACGCGATATCGGAAATGGCAGCGACCGTGTTTGAGCCGCGTGCAATAGCAATAACCAGCGGCGGCAGCAGCCACAGCAGCCGGGGAGGCAGCAGCAACCGCATCCACTACAGCCAATGCGATAGTAGCAACCGCAACCGCGTAGCTGAGCCATCGCGCAACAATAGCAGCAGCCACGTGGCTGCGCACCAGCAGCCGTGCAGCACCAGCAGGACAGAGCAGCAGCAACGTGCCAGCAGCCGCTACGCCGTAGCCTAGCAGCAGCTGCGTGCAGCAGCACTGCGCAACACCGCCTTGCAGCAGTCGTAGCAACTACAGCAGCAGCAGCACCGCGCGGCAGCAGCAGCAGTAGCTGCAGTGGCGTTGAGAAGCTGCAGCGTGCTGTCGCAGCTGCACACGCGCATAGCAGCAGCAGTAACAGCACGCGTAGCAGGGGTAGCCAAGGCGGTAGTAGCACCTGCCGCTGTCCCCATTTTCATAGGCAGAAAGCTGCCTTGCAGCTTCCCGTGGCGAGCTCGCGACGAGCTTGCAGCAAGCTCGCGACAAGCTCACGGTGATTGTCTAGCCCGCCGATCGGCGAGCTCGTCCGATTGACGAGCTCGTCGCGAGGGTCAAGCCAGGCAGCCAAAGAAAAAATAAAGGAAAAAAAAGAGGAGGTGGCACCATCACAAAAAATAGGGAAGGAGGATAGGGGAGTCCTCGAGTGGGGCATTAGATTAAGGCCCGGGAAGGGGTCTTCCACTCGCGCTGAGCGTCATGAACCAAAACAAAAAAGGGGGTGAGTTTTGGTTTTTTGCTTTTTTTATTAAATTATCTTTCTTTTTAGTGTGGCTTGAGGCCAGTACCTTCGGCTGACAATGGGAACCGTTGTAGCAGCAGCCACCGTGAGAGTCGCAGCAGCAGCAACAACAATGAAGGTAGCTTGAGGCCAGAGCCGTAGGTTGACGACGGCCCCCGGTGCAGTATCAGTGGCACTAAAGGCAACTTGAGGTCACACTTTGCGATAGTTGCACCATCGCCACCGGATGCAACATTGTAGCAACACACTACGGCTGAGGTTGTCACCGTGACTGATGACATCATAGCCCGTTTGAGAGACGTTACTACATTTGTATTCCTCCATATGGTGCTTTGCACCATCGGGGTTGATTGTGAGAGATTATCACCTATGCTCAGCTCTTGACAGGAGCTGCGCAATGTGGCCGTGGGCGTTGCCATCGTCGTGGTTTGCACCTGAGCCTCAGGCATGGCAACCGCCACAGGCACAGTGGTCGATGCAGCCATGGCACAAGTCCAACTTGTCCTCAGGATTTTCGTGCTATTACTGTTGAGATAGGCAGCATGGTTGGTGCCAGCACCAACGGCGCCCTCCTGGTTGGCAGCCCCCTTGGGTACGATCCTCCCCACATTCTCCTTTAGTGGATACGTCACCGAGTGATGCCACAACGCTTCTCCGTGGTGATATGGCCGCCCTACAAATGGAGGTCTGGAACCTCAAGCGCATGGTCCACCAACTCCTTGACCACGTGACTTTCGACCGAGCTGCCACCCCGTCGCACGTGTCACCTCCCACTTCATCCTCATCTTCCTCCCGATCCTGCATCCCTTCTTCCGACGATGCTAGTATACCGGATCTCTTGTCTACATTTGTCGCCCTCCGCTTCGTCTTGGAGGCTGTCGGCGTCATACTGACGGATGGACCCTTAGCCCTTCGCCAAACCGCTCATTCTTGTACTCATCGTGCATGGTGGCGAGCTGCTCGTCTTGCATGGTACGCACACGTAGTACCATTAGACACGGCTTTGGGAGGAATCTCAGGTGACGAGACCCCCTCGTCTCCTGTCCACGGGTTGGTCTGCCGAGTCCCCATAGCTCCTGCCGAGGTGGCAGTCGTGCGGGGGAAGGTTTGTCCGCTGACGGCCGTGGCAGAGCTCAGCATTGGGGAGGCGACTGCTCTAAAGCGCAAGATGGTTGAGGCGGATGATGCTACATAGAAGACTTGGCTAGCGAAGAGTTTGGCGGGGGGAGACATTTTCCCTGATGGAGACTCTTCGTCGAAGGAGGATTGGTCCGAGGCTGAGTTAGAGTCGGGGATCGAGATGGTGTTTGTTGATACTTTGGCCGATGACATGACGACAGCTCATGCAGGAGCTGCGCCTGACGGTGTGCACGCTCCCACGTTAGCTGGTGTGAAGACAGCTGCCATGGTGCTAGGAGTAGCAGCAGGAGCAGGTGATAGAGGTGCTGATACTTGGCCCCCATCAGATGTCCAGGTGGTTCAGATCGATAGTGGGCAACAGGAGCATGTGATGGACCACCAGGATGAGGCAGACAACCTCTATGAGGATCTGTCATCCGTTGTGGAGTGGTCGGACGCAAGGTCGGAGGCAGACGTAGAGGCCCAGTGCATTGCTGCTCTTGTAGTCGCCGCAGCACGAGCATGAGATGGTCCCTCGGTGAGAGCTAATGTCCGCGTGTATGACATGGAGGATGCAGAGCGGGCTACAGAACTCTGACTCCTCGCTACCCTGACCGGTTTCGCTGACACCATGGCTGTTCCAGCCGAGGACACAACTACTCTTGTCGGAGCTTCAGTTCCTATACCCGAGCGCCAACGCTCTGCGGTTGACGATCAGGAGGCAATGGTGGCTCGAGGGGATGTTCCAGCACGACGGGTTGTCGAGGAGTATGTGGAGGATGTATACAGGCATCTTGAGGCAGCTGAGTGGTCTCTACAGGATGCACGTCTGGGACAGGCGGACCTCGAGCAGCAGGTGGATGATGGGCTACGCACTAGGGGTCACGAGGAGAACCACGGCACTAATCGCACCTTCGATGACCACGACGTCGCCGCGGATGCAGCTGTACCTACACATGTCGGCGTACGCCAAGCAGCTGACAGCTGAGCAACAGGTGTGTCACGAGCAGTAGGTGCCTTTGCAGTAGTCGTTCCTACAGCCCCAGACAACTTACGTGGTGACACATTGTCTTACACTCCCGTCCTACCAGCACTTTGTGGCCCGGTGGCACTTGAGTCGACGACTGACGCAGAGGACATCGACTTGTGCGACGAGAAGGCGCAACTCCACTCTTTCCTATGGGGTGAGACCACGAGGCTGTAGGAGGCTGTGGCTCTTGCCAACACGCACACGATTGAGGTCCACCGTCAGGTTCATTCCGCGACTGACCGCCCACATGCCGCAAATGTAGCCAGCCGGTCGGCTACTTTGTCAAAGCTTGTCGTGCTCCACACGCGCCTCGACGTTACGGAGGTCGCAAGGCGATATGCAGCTCAGCAGTTGGAAGCCGTACAGTAGGCGATTGTCTTGGAGGAGGCCCTCTGCGCTACACCAGTCACATCAGCAGATGACGATAGTAGTGACGATAGCGACGACGACACCAGCGACGACGGCGCTCTGGGGTGAGGCTCTGTGGGAGTACATCTCACCAGCATCGTCGTCACCCTTGCTATTGTAGTGTAGGGGTATGTGGCCATGGGGGAGCCGTGCTCCCTCCTCAGGGATTATGTTAGGACTAGCCATCAGCTTTGCCCGTACTGTCAGCCTCTGTAGTCCAGGGGGTGTTAGTGTGTGGGCTTTGACATGATACTCTTTTGAGGATTGCGAGGTTACTTGGGGTGCGGCACGATGCTAGGGTCGAGGTTATGCTGGTTGAGACCCTCACACCTAGTGAGTTCTACCGGTGTGACGTGGAGACCCAATACCTACGTTTGCTGTGTATGATCCATGCATGATGCGGTCGAGACACGGACACCCCGAGACATTTTCCGGGTTCATGAAGAGACCTTGTTTCTCTGTCTCTCTTCCATGATGTTTGACATGCAGGTGTGTGATTGATTTCTTGCATGGTCGAGACCCGGGCACTTGGACTAAGCAACTGGAGTGGAAGCCCGCACGTTGCATCAACACCGCCACTGCCCCAACCTGCGCTCTAGTGTAATTTCCATTTTGGTATCAGAGCCTGAGCGTACCAGCAGCAGCAGACGACTGGCGTACAGGTGCCTGACTACGACGGAAAAACTCCCATACCTGCCAGTGCAGGAGAAATGCTGTCGGATTTTTTCCGCCAGCATTGACCTGCCCGGTGGCGGCATTAGAATTTATCCCACAACCACTAGGCCAGGGGAAATGCTGCCAGAGTTTTTCCGACAGCACTGACCCCACGCTGGACGCGAGGAGGTGAACGGCAGGCCACCTCAGGTGCTTGCCGGTGACAACGCATGTGGCGACGTCATCCAGGTGGAGTGGCTGGCAACAACAGCTCGCAGCAGCAGTAGTAGCTTGCAACAACAGCAAGCAGTGGTAGCAGCAACCAAATACAACGGTGTACAGCAGCAGCGGGCAGCAGCAATAGCTCACAACAGCTTGCAGCAGCAGCAGCCCGCAACAGCAACGGCAGCAGCCAGCAGCAATAGTGAGCAGAAGCAGCAGCCGGCGGCAGTAGTAGCTGAAGTAAGCAGCAGCCGGCAACAGCTAGTAGCAGCTAGCAGTGGCGGCTGCAGCGACGGCCAGCAGCAGCTGCTGCCATAGCTGACTGCTGCCTGCTACCCATTGCTCAGTGCTCGTAGTGAGCATCGAGCCTCTAGTAGCAAGCTCGTTGCTCGCAACAAGCAACAAGAAGGCAACAGTAAGAAACAAGCTCGTTGCTCGCGGCTCGCTGCTTGTAGCAAGTAGTGAGCTCGCTATGACAACGGAAAAGGAAATATATGGAGAAAAGAATCCCCCAACCCTCCAGCAGGAATGCTGTGGCTACCGCCACTGGCACAGCCACTATAGCAGCAGCACCAGCAGCAGTAGCGGCAACAGCAGCAGCAACAATAGCAGCATCAGCAGCCACAGCAGCAGCAGCCGCAGCAACATGCAGTAGCAGCAGCTGTAGCAATAAGTGCAACAGCAGCTGCAGCAACAACAGCAATAGCAACAGCTGCTGCTGTTGCCACAGCAGCTGCTGCTGCTGCCACAGCAGCTGCTGCTGCTGCCACAGCAGCCGTAGAAGCAGTAGGAAGAGCAACTGTTGCAACAGTAATTGCAGCAGCAGCAACGGCAGTAGTAGCGACGGCAAGAAACGGGAGCGGTAGCAATAGAAGTAGTAGCGGCATCAACAATAGCAGCCACTGTAGTTGTGCAGTAGTGGCCCCAACAACGACCGATGCCGACGTCAGCATCCAACCGCTGACGACACTACTGATGTCATTGTTGGCATCATCAATAAAATAGAGGGAAGGGGGAAACAAACTCTATAGCAGTAGCAGTAGTAGATAACGCGGTAGCACTTGCTAACGCCAGCCGTCCTAGGCTGACGTCACTACTGACATTTGCAGCACCAAAAAATAAAAAAGAATAAAAAACAAAACAAAGAGACCAAAATTTATGGCCAATAGCCCTAGTGGGGAGGGGTCCTCCTCCGTTTAGGGGGGACCCCCAGTGGGGGTACCCTCCCCCTTCTTCTTTCAGCAGTTGCAACACCTTTAGTAGGAGGAAGAGCAGCAGTAGGAGCGGGAACAGTAGCAACAGTAGCTAGAACAACAGCAGCAACAACAACAATAGTAGCAGCAGCCGTAGCAGCTGCTGCAGCAGTAACAGCGGTAGCAGCAGCAATAAAAACAGTCCACGGGCATCTTCGTCAACACCTCTGACCCCCTTACTCCCATTCACCAACAACTCGCCGCCCTGACGTAGCTGCTTGCAGCATTGCAGCCACTGGCCTCACAAACTGCCACCAATGCCCCTCCACTGTTTATTCCTCCTGGGCGCGCCAGCCCGCTGTGTCTACTGCCACGGATTACCAAGCACCGTAGCAGACACAATGCTAACGGCAGACAGAGACTGTCGTCCTTGGCCCCACTCTGGGCGCCGGCCGGAGGCAAAAGGACTTTGAGACGTCGTCCCCACCGCTTCAGATCGGCGAGCAGTTCCGGAGCTTGGAGCTTAGCTTCTAAATCTGGGCGTAGGGTGAGGGTCTGTGGGCATACTATACCCTCCCGTACGACTCCACCCAGGTCGACCAACTGTATGACACAGGTCGCACCGTACGTGCCCTTGTCCCCGATGCTCCTCCGGCTTCCCGCCTGGCCCTCAAGCCTTTTCTCGATGACTTTACCACTGGCGGCACCCTATACCTTACAGGCGCATGGCACGTCCTCACTCATCGCAATCGCCTGTCCAGCAACATTGAGACCAGCCGTCTATTGCGGGTGTTCAACTCCCTGCACATGGGGGAGACCGAGACAGTCACCGCATACTGGCAGCGGGCTGAGGACATCCTCGTCGCCTTGGCACCTTTGCTCCACCCCCTCTTGCCACGCTCCTCACCATCAAGCTCGGTGCCACCAGTGCATACGCAGATGTCTTCGTCCACTATAGCCAGGACTACCTCTCCACCATAGCGGCCCAGGGCACCCTCATGCACTGAACATATGAGCTCTTCCTCAGGATTGAGGAAGCTCACCAGGAGTCCCGTCTCCAGCGCACAGAGGCCCTCGCCTCCCCTGCTGTCACTTCCGTGGCCGTCGCTTCCCCCACAGCCGCTACCTCCACCAGCTCCTCGTCCTCGGGAAAGAAGAAGCGTTCGGACAAGAAGGGCAAGGGTCAGTAATAGTAATTGCAGCAGCGGTCAACAGGGTGCGGTAGTGGCTCGGTCTACCACAACGGTGGCCAGCCAAGGCACTGGTGGTACACGTGCTCGCTGCCCACGAAGGAGGCGCGTATCATTGCCACAATGCATCGCCAGCGAAAGCGTTGTCTCGCCTCTGCCGCCGTAGCTGTCAGCGTACTTGATGCCTCGACCCCATCCAACAGCTCCACTCCTCCGACCGCAACATCGGTCACGCCGACGCCAGCTCCTCAACAGTATCATCTGCAGCCGTCGGCGTCCCCGTTCCCTTCATCGAGACAGACCTCCTTCTACCCGGGCTCAAGCGCCATCACTCCACACTCAGTCTACACTCCCGGGGCATCCACGCGCAAGCGACAGCTGGAGTAGTTCATTGCGCTTCAGCTCGGCCTGCCTCGCCGTCCCCCCCAGGGAAGTTCGAGTTGCGTCACCTCCCGCTCGTCCCCATTGCCTTGCATGACTGAGCTTGAGCTGCGGTCGTTTCCTACTTCCTCGTCTGTTTTGCCATCTTCTGCGACCTCCTCCGCCCCCCTTCATGACGACGTTGCGTGGCTTGATGATTGGCAGTCTCGGTACGCACCCCCTTCCACCGCGTCCGCATCTCTCGCTTGCTGCCATGTGACTGTCAGTGATCTGGCAACACCGGTCCAGGACCCTGCCAGGACCTGGATCATCGACTCCGGAGCCACGCATCACATGACGGCCTCTCGCAAGGCCTTTCATATGCTAGGTCCTGCTGGCGATGTATCCGGGGTCTGGACGAAATCCGGACAGGTGTTACCTGTCCGTGGTGTCGGCGTTGTGTGTTTCCATGCTCTTACCGGTGATATCTTCTTGACCAATGTCCTCTTCATCCCAGGTCTTGAGCTCAGCCTTCTGTCCATTACTGCCCTTGACTGCAAGAGCATGGACGTTGTGCACTTGCGTGGTGTTGGCATTGTGTCATTACGTCCGTCCGGTCTTGTCGTCCTACACGCCACCGCACGTGGCAACCTGTGGCACGTACCTCGTCTGTCCTCTTCTCCTTTCATCCCCTCCTCGTCGGCCGCCATAGGCCATGTGTTCATGACAAGCACGCTTTCTCCACAGCACACCCACCTCTTACAGCGCTGCCTTCGCCACGTCCACTCAGCTGCCGTAGATAGCATGCTCCGCACCCAGCCGGCCAAGGGTCCTGACCCGGAGACTTTCCCTCTCTCGTGCTCCAAAGAGTGCATTGATTGCGCTCAGGGCAAGATGCACCAATCCACATATCCTCCACCCTCCTCTCGTGCATTTGCCCCTCTAGACCTGGTCCATTCCGATGTCATGGGTCCTCTCTCTACCGAGTCTGTCGGAGAGCACGGTCATTATGTCCTCACCCTCACGGACGACTACTCTTGCTACCGCTTGGCCTTCTCCCTTCGGCAGAAGAGCGATGTCGCCCATGCCATTCAGGACTTTCTTGTCCGTACGGAGCGCGAGTGTGGTTGATCTCTTCACCGCTTTCACTCCGATCGTGGTGGTGAGTACATGGGCGAGACCACGATTTTTCTCGCCTCCTGCGGTATCCACCACGAGACGTCCGCGCCCTACATGTCTGCCCAGAACAACGTCTCCAAATGGTGGAACCGTACCATGGCTGTTGCCGTCCGCACCACGTGGGTTGCGTCTGGCCTCTCCGATGGCTTCTACTTTGAAGCCATGGCCTACATGACGTGGGTCTGGAACTCGATTCCCCAAGGACCCCTTCCTCGCCAGTCCACGGCATACCAGCACTGGTGCGGTCAACGAGCTGACCTCCGCCCGGCTCGGGTCTGGTGCTGCGTGGCCATTGTGTGGCTGCCTGCCCCGCAACAAGCTGGCAAGCTTGCCCCCCGCGGGCGTCCTTGCACCTTTCTTGGTGTCTCTCGTCAGTCCAAGGCTTGGCGCTTCATGGATCCCTACCGACACTACATTGTCACGTCCCACGATGCCCTCTTCTTTGAGGAGCTATCCCTACGCGATCTCGTTCGCTCTGGCTCGTCGGTGTCCCTCCCGTCGCCTGGGGGAGTGGTGAGTCCGTCCTCCGTCCTACCACTTCCGTGTGGCACATCACGTCGCCCCTCCAAGCCAGCAGCCCCAGTCGCGCCCGCTGGCCCCTCTGGGCCAGCCGCCCCAGAGGTGTCCACTACTCCCTCCGGGCCAGCCACCCCAGACGTGTCTTCTGGTCCCTCTAGGCCAACAGCCCCATTCACGTCCACTGGTCCCTCCGAGCCACCCATCCCAGTAGTGTCCACTGGTCCCTCCGGGCCAACCACCCCAGTCGCGTCCACTGATCCCTCCGAGATAGCTGCCCTAGTCGTGTCCACTGGTCCCTCCGGGCCAACCGCCCCAGTCGCGTCCACTGGTCCCTCCGGGCCAGCCGTCCCAGTCATGTCCACTGGTCCCTTCGGGTCAACCGTCCTAGTCATGTCCAGTGGCCTCTCCGGGCCAGCTGCCTCATTTGTGTCCACTGGTCTCTTCGAGCTAGCCGCCCCAGTTGCGTCCACTGGTCCCTCCAAAGCAGCCGCCGCATTCATGCCCGCCGGTCCCTCCGGGCCGGCGGCCCCAGACGCGTCCGCTGGTCCCTCCTAGCCAGCAACCCCGTCCGCCTCCATCGGCCCATTAGCCTCAGTGCCATCTCCTGCCCTATCGCGCTACACGCGTGTCCCAGGCGGCAGCCTTCGACCCAGACCGTCAGTGAGCACGCAGACCGCAGCACCTCTCCCAGTGGTGTCTCGACCCCCTATCGCTCCATGTGTCTCTTCCACTCCTACGGTCGTGAGTGGGGATCTGGGCACCAAGGCCCTCGGCCTGACCACTTCAACTATCAATGCAGACCTTCACCCTGGCTCTGCATTGGGCTATGACATGCTTCATCATGAGCATCGGCATGCTCTCACAGCTACACTCGCACGCTCCCTCAGTACGCTCCATAGCACGCCCGGAGGACCCAGCCACCCTATGCGAGGCTTGAGCCTCTCCTGAGCCCGCACACTGGGATGTTGCCTGCACTAACGAGCTTGCTACTATCCGACAGCACCACGTGTATGACCTCATCGACCTCCCTCCAGGTCAAAAGGCCATCACTGCAAAGTGGGTCTTTCGGCGCAAATGGAAGCCCGACGGGTCCTTGTACAACTACAAGGCCCGCCTCAGAGGCAAGGGATTTGCTCAGATCCCTGGGGTCGATTACGACCAAATCTTTTCCCCAGCTGGCCGATTCTCCACGAGCCGGGCACTCTTCAGCCTGGTTATCTAGCATGGGTGGGAGCTACATCAGATGTACGTGAGCAACGCCTTCCTCCATGGTTCACTAGAAGGTGAGGAGCTCTACATGGTGCAGCATCCAGACTTCCACGATGGCAGTGGGAGAGTCTGGCGGCTGCGGAAGGTCCTCTACGGCCTGAAGCAGACGCCTCAGTGCTAGAACTAGGAGATCAGCAGCAAGCTCCTCCGCGGTGGCCTCTAGCGTAGATCCGCTGACCTCGCACTGTTCGTCAGCCCACAAGGCCAGAACCTCGTCGCTATCCTGGTCTCCGTCGACGATATCCACATTGTGTTGCCTGACATGGCTGCCATCCTGCGTGTCAATGATCTGTTGCACACCACCTACCAGATGAAAGATCTCGGGTCTGCCCGAGTCTTCCTGGGCATGGAGCTCGAGCATGATTGCTCCCAGGGCATTCTTCAAGTCCACCAGGCAACCTATGTGCAGACCCTGTCCACTCGCTTCGCCAAGGACCTACCCCTCGTGTTGAGCGCATCTTCACCCATGTCACTTGATGGTCAGGTGAAGCTGAAGAGTCCTCACCCAGCCGTTATGGGGCAACCACTTGATGTGACCACGTACCTGCGAGTCATCGGGTCACTGATGTTCCTGGCAACGACGACGCGCCCAGACATCGCGTTCGCCGTCAACCTCCTGGCTCAGTTTTCTCAAGAGCCGCGTCACCTCCACTTCGAGGCCGCGATGTGAGTACTACGCTATGTCATTTCGACTCCTCGGCGAGGTCTTAGGTTCTGCTGCCAGCCGTCTATGGTTGCGGTGGGCTACACCGACAGTGACTGGGCTGGCAGTCCAGATGGTAAGAGTCACACAGGCTGGGGTTTTCTGGTCTGTGGCACAGCTGTGTCCTGGCGTAGTGGCAAGCAAAGGTGCATTGCACGTAACACTACTAAGGCCGAATGCGTGGCCCTTAGCTCAGGCGCGTGTGAGAGTGTGTGGTTGCATTGTCTATTGTGTGAGTTGCATCAATTTGTTGCATCCATCACGTTGCATTGTGACAATGAGAGTGCCATGACCATCGCCGACAATGACGGCGTGCATCACAAACGCTCGAAGCACATCAACGTTGAGTATCACTATGTGTGTTCATTGTTGCATGACGGCAGCATCAGCATTGTTTGGGTTGAGACAGCATGGCAGCTGGCTGACTTCTTGACCAAGGCATTGAAGCGCAACTCGTTGAAGAAGGCTGTCAGTTCGGTTGGTGTGCGTACGTGAGTTGCTCCCTATGTCCCTGCTTGCGTCTCTGCATGCTCTTGGGGAGTCTGATTTTTGACTGTGTCTCTACTCGCCCATGTGCACTACGCTTGTGAGTCATGGGGGAGCGTTGGTTTTTATGCATCCTCATTGTGCTCTGTTGTGTCCTCCCAGCTTGTATACATCGGCGTGCAAATGACTGGTGGCGAGATTCAACGCTACTGGAGTGTCGTCCGGTAAAGCCGACACACGCTGAAGCCTACTCGCATTTTGCTGTAGCCTCCTCTCCACGGCGTTGTGCTCAGCTCCATCGGCGGGCCTCCTCGGCAGTCGGGCCGCTGGTGGTCAGTGCCACCGCAGATGTTGTCTGCATGCGTCAGGCGCTGGATCTTACTATATCGTTGCGACTGCAGTGTCATGCTCTGTCTAGGGTCCGTGTCTTGTGTTGCGTGGCACTTTTTGGCATCATGGACCATTGTGGGCATTTCTTGGGTTCAGGCAGCCATAACTCTTTACTACTATTTTTCTAGCTGACTCGGACCACACAACTGTGTTTGCAGCGTCGGTATTTTGGTATGGTCCAGTTTTCAGGCAAAACGGACGACGATCGGTTTTTGGGTTGTCGGCCGTCTGGCAGGGCTCACCGAGAAAATCCTGCCTGCCAGAAAACAGGTCTAAGACTATTTTCTGATTGGCTGATTAGCTGAGTAACAAGTTCTACAGAGCTGGGGGGAGCTAGAACTTGGAGGGGTCTCCCATAGTTGATTATCCTTCACTCCTAATCAGTTACTTGTAGTTTTCAGCTGCTTTCTGACGCTAACACTAGGGCGCGTTTCTCAGTAACAAACCCAAAGCACTCATACTTAGACTCTAGAGCGACAGCAAGAGGGGGCAGCAAACTAAGCAACTAGCGTGGAAGCCTGCACTCTGCATCAACACCGCCACTGCCCCAACCTCCGCTCTAGTGTAGTTTCCATTTCTTGGTGGGATGCAACATTGTCACGAGGCGACCCTGTGTTGTAGTATGCTTGATTGGTTCTCGCCATGATTGGTTTCCCGAGCCATCCTGTCTTGCCTTTGCTCAACCATTGTGGTGTTGACGGGTGTGTCAACCGGGGAGAGTGTTGGTGTGTGTGGCTTCCACCCGTCACGAGCCACGGCCGTGGCAGCTACCGGTGCACCCGGAACTGATGGTGAGCGACAGCCGCATTGGAGATCGTGACGACCCAACGGGACTCCAGATCGTTTAGGCACTTATCCAGCAGCTACGACATGACAAGTGTGACGCGGATGATGCGTCTCTAGAGCCTAACTGGCTAGTCTACCATTGCTGGAGTTTACTCGGTGGTCGAGACCCACGCACATGGTAGCCTGTACCGGTGCGATCAGGAGACCTTCAACTTTGTGTGTGCTGCCTGTCATGGAAAGCACACGCTGACGTCTCGATATTGCACTGGTACATTTATGGGTGCTCTTAGTGCAATTCAGAGTGCTCTAGATTTTTCTCGGTGGACAGGCCATTTTGGCCGATTTCCTTGTTTTGCTTGCTATTCGTGTCTGGATGATGCAAACCCACCTTGCGTGGGTTCGTTGCAAAGAACTCATCGTTCTACACGTTCTGGTGTAGATAGTGGGTGATTCTGACACCTGAGCAATGCATTATGGACAAAACTATGGATTTAGGCCAGTTTGAGCAGGTATGAGAACACCATCGTCCCTAGAAATTGCTAGAGGACACTCTATGCAGCCAGCAACAATTTAGGCTGATTGTTACTCAGTTGTCATTCTCTATCTGAAATTGTTTATCAATGGAAGCACATTTGATATTGTGTCGTGTCGTCTAGCAAAACCCTTGCCGTTTTGCGTCCGACCTGTGTTGACGCCGCGAGCTGACTGTGTTGTGATCTGAGTTGTTTCCGTCCATTTGTATAGCTTACTGTTACCACTCGGCCGTGTCCATGCTCGTGGAGATTCGTGATGCGGGCCCAGCTGCTGCCAGAGCACTGACGGTTGGTGGATCCATCCACCAGCATCTGCCAGACGACTGCCACGACTTCCCGGGCGCTTGCTGGGGTGCTCTGCAGTTTTTTCTGCAGACGATAGAGTTTTCTCGGTGGACTGGCTCTCGAGCTCAATTTGCATGTTTTTGCATTGTCTTTCCACCGATCGATGCCGGACTTGTGCGTGTGACCAGTCGTAGCGTCCGGCTCAAGATTTTGCATCTCTAGGTTCAAACGGTGTTGAGTTTGGATGCCTGTGCGCGGAGTTGCGACCAAAACAGTGGTTTTGAGCCAGTTTTAGGACAAACTGACACTGCCGCGTGCTTCACCCGCCGTGTGCCGCGGCAGGTATTTATGCTGTGTGCTTGTCAGTTGTCATCTCTTTCTACATAACTAAGCTATTGGAGCTTATGAAACTGTGTGCGTCTCCCTAACCTGATCCTTGCTCTTTCTTGCACCTGCTTGCTTGCTAGTGCGCCAGCTGACTAAACAGTGTTGCCACATTAGCAGCAGCAAGGTTAGAAAGTCTCCTAGCCATTTTTTCATGGTGTCAGAGCAGCGAGACCTCTCTCGTTGAGTTGCGCCATAGAGACGCACCGGCAGCACCAGTGAGAGTCACCGCAACCGCCACATCCCAGGACCTGTCGCAGCCGACGTTAGCAGCAGCGATGTCACCACGCAATCGCCACCACCGTAACAAGTGGATCTGTGGAAGTGACGATATCCAGCAGCCACGCCGGTCAGCAGCAGAAGCACCGGGTAGCAGCAGCAGCCGTGTCTGGCTGCCAGCCTGTACACCCAAAAAAAAAGGAGTAGCAGCTCGCAGTAGCAGCTTGCAGCGGCGGCTGCGAGCAATTGCAGCGCGCAGCGGCGGCAGCAGCTTGCAGTAGTGACGGCAGCAGCAGCCGTGAGCAGCACCAGCACCGTAGCAGCAGCAGCAAAGCAACAGCGGCATTGCAGCTGCTGCAGTGACAGCAGCAATAGTGGCAGCAGCATCATTGCAGCAGCGGCAGCGGCTATAGCAGCGCAGCAACAGACCCGCCACAGCAGCAGCGGCGGCCTTGCACAGCACTGCTGCTGCACAGCAGTGTTGCGTAGCTGCGCAGAAACTACGCAGCACTGTGCAGGCCTGCGTTGCACTACGCAAGCCTGTGTAGCCCCTGCGTAGCCGCGAGCAGGGGGTGACGAGATCACCCCCACCAGTGACGCGAATTCGCGTGACCTCTAAAAAAAATTGCTAGCAAAAAAATGCTAGTTTTTTTGCTAGCGCAAAAAAATGCTAACGTCAGCATAGGCTGTGCTGACGTCAGCAATTTTGGGGTCAAAACGTCAAATTTTCTGAACGTTTCAACTCCTCGAGAAACGCTATCAGTTTCTCGTTCAGATTGTTTTTGACGTTCGGCCCCATACTGAGCATTGCAATGGTGCCGGTCCGTGACAAGAGCAAAGGGCTGGTTGACCCGTCTTCCTCCTCTTCGGGCGTTATGAGTCCGCGGTCGCAGTCCCTCATGATCGACGAGCTTTGTCAGCTGCAGGATGAGATGCGCCGGCAGCAGCAGAGGTAGTCCGACGCGTTGTAGGAGATCACGGAGTTACTGCGAGGTCGTTCGATGGCTTCACAACAGCCACCTGGAGGATCTACTGGAACTGCACCATCTGCTCGGTAGTCTACACCCTACACAGCGCCGCGGCCTCAGCACTACTCATCACAAGTTCACACCTGGAATGAGGAGGAGATTGTGGATGACTCACGCGAGCACGAGATTCGTGTGCTTGAGGAGCGCATCCGTGAGTTTCGTCAGGGATTGCAGCCTCGCACTCCGCCACCTTCTCGCCGTCAGGATCAGCCACGTCGTTCAGCAGCTTTCACCTTTGGTGGTGTTTCCCTCAGAGGTGGGCTCCCCATACCCCGTCCACCGTCTCCCGAGCGTGAGGTCGCCCTCCCCATGGAGCGGCGACCGAAGGACTTTGAGGCACCTCCACCACGTTACGATAGCGATGAGGGCTTTGATTGTTGGGAGACCTTGTTTCAGGTGTGGGCCGATTCTGTGGGTGTCTAGCCCTACTACTACAGCCAGTACCAGACTCGCGACGCTCACTAGGTCCAGACAGCAGCGAGAGCGATGTGCGGTCTCCTCTACGCCATGCCGTGGGAGACTATGGTCGACTTCCGACCCTTTCTCGGTGAGACCGGGACTGGGACTGGAGCAGATCCATGTCAGGGCTGGGAGCTAGCCATGACACTTCTCGTTGCGGAGACCCATGCCACGAGGGCGGCTCGACTACGTGAGTTTCACTCCCTCTGTCAGGGTCCTACGGAGCTTGTAGCCGACTACTGGAGGCGCGCGATGCGCCTTTACACGCGCCTTGGGACCGGTGGCGGGACGCAGTTGTGGGGACTCGACACCATCATGATGGGGGCGCATTTGGACCACGTGAAACTCTTTACGGGCTTCGATGGTGTGGCTCTTTCTGAGTTGTCAAAGTCACTACAGCTGCTTCCTTGGGCCCATCGCTACTTCATCCAGGCCACATCGGCTCACGAGGCTGCCATGACCCATCAGCAGAGTCCACTTGTTGCACCAGTGGCTGCGACCCCTCCTACGCCTCTGTCCCACCTCACCAGTCCCACCTCCACCGCTTCCTCGTCCTCCTCCTCTACCCGGAGCGGCCACACTCAAGGCGTTGTAGCAGCCGCACAGGGGAAGAAGGGGAAGAAGAGATGCGGGAAGGGACAGCTACAGTAGCAGCAGCAACAGCCAGCGAGTAGTGGCACTGGATGTTCTGTCCACTGCTACAACTATGGAGGCGCTCACCGCTACACAGAGTGTGAGCAGCCCCTTGATTGGACTTGGATCATGCGCGGCCTTTAGGCAACACACGTGCAGTGGATTTCCTCGAGTGACACACGGACTGGGCACGCCGCGACCATGAGTGCAGCAGATGCATCCGCTTCACCACGCGGCAGCGGTGATGTGGACCCTTGCGATTGCACGATCGCGGAGCTTTGTCAACTACTGGCGTTTCATACTCAGGGAGGTGCGAGTGTGTTGTCACAGCCGAGTGGTCTTGACACAGCTTGTCTTACTACCTCTGTTGCCCGTGATGATGCTTGTGTTGGAGCCATGTTGACTTGGGATGAGGATGGACCTGACAGTACCAACTGGCTTGACGAGTCAGAGTTCTGTGTTGTTCGTCATTGTCCTGAGTCCTCTGCTAAGCGTCCAGCAGAGGAGGAGTATTCTGTGGCACGTTGCTCAGTGTCGACGACCGGTCATGAGCCGAGTGGCACCTGGATTATTGACTCTGGGGCCACCCATCACATGACCTATCATCGTAGTGACTTCGTTGTGCTCGGTCCCGCTGCGACCGTTCGGTTTGTTCGCACCAGGTCTGGTCAGTCGTTGCCTATGCAGGGAGTTGGGGTTGTGCGGTTTGATGGTCTGTCTGGCCCCTTGTACATTTCTGATGTGCTCTTTGTCCCTGCTCTCTGTTCGTGCATGCACCGGGATGGGTCTCACTGTTGAGCACTTTGCTTTCTTTCTTAGCTCTGATACCATAAGAAACTGCTAGGAAGCTTCCTAGCCTTGCTGCTGCTGACGTGGCGACACTGTCCAGTCAGCTGACGCACTAGCAAGCAGGCAGGTGCAAGAAACAGCAAGGATCAGGCTAGGGAGACGCGCAAAGTCTCATAAGCTTCAATAGCTTAGTAAATGCAGAGAGAGATGACAAATGACAGGTCCAGGGCATAAATACCTGCCGCGGCGCACGGCGGGTGTCGCACGCGGCAGTCCAAGAGCTGTCCTAAAACCGGCCCAAAACCACTGTTTTGGCCGTAACTCTGCGCACACATGTCAGAATCCTACGCCGTCNGACTGACAGCGAGTATATAATGCAAAAACATGCAAATGGGCCTCATGCCCAGTCCGCCGAAAGGCGCCTGCAGGACGTAGAAAGCACAGCAGGGAGTCCCGGTGACGTCTGGGGCTCTGGAACAGTGGTCGGTCAGCTCCAGACGGGTAGGCCGCCGCCTGTCGTCGCGCCGGTGTCACCAGGTCCGCCTGCCTCAGGGATCTGCACGAGTATGGACACGGCCGAGTGGTCACAGTAAACTGTACAAGACGGCACAAAGTACAACATGTCTGGCCCCTTGTACATTTCTGATGTGCTCTTTGTCCCTGCTCTCTGTTCGTGCATGCACCGGGATGGGTCTCACTGTTGAGCACTTTGCTGACTCTGCCACAGTGACTGCTCTTGACACACGTGCCATCGTGCTTCGTGCCTCTATTGTTGCTGGCCATTATCGTGTGTCGCGTTGCATTCTCTCTATTTCTTCTCCCCCTCTCTCCTTTGCACGTGTGTTTGTCACTGGTGTTCTCTCCCCTGAGCACTAGCGCTTGTTACATCGTCGCCTCTGCCATGTGAGCTCGAGCACTGTGTCCACGCTCATCCGAACTCAGCCAGCCCTCAATTTTGACGCACCTTCTTTTGAGAAACTGCCCAAGACCGATAGTCTTTTTTGCGCCCAGGGTAAGATGCATCGCTGCTCTTACCCTGAATCCTCCTCCCAGGCACTACGCCCAATAGAGTTTGTCCACTCGGACCTTCTCGGTCCTCTCCCAGTCGAGTCCCTCTCTGATCATGGTCGGTATGTTCTCACCCTGACCAATGACTTCACCCAGATGCGATGGATCTACAGCCTCCGCCACAAGAGCAATGCCGCATTGGTGGTTCGCCTGTGGCTGATGATGGCTGAGCGTCAGTCTCGTCACACCCTGCACACGTTTTGCTCAGATCGTGGTGGCAAGTTATTAGGCGAGATGGATGCCTACTTTGCCGAGCACGGTATCTTTCAGCAGCTTTCCGCCCCTGCTACACCACAGCATAACGGTGTGTCTGAGCGTTGGAACCGCACCATGGAGGATGCGGTTCGCGCTATGCGATCTGAGTGCACTCTACCGGAGTCCTTTGCCTTTGAGGGCTTCTCCTACATGACGTGGGTCCGGAACCACTTGCCGCATGGTCCACTTCCAGACCATGTCACGCCGTACGAGTTGTGGTTTGGCCATCCTACTGATCTCCTTCTCGTCCGCGTTTGGGGGCCCCTCGCCTGTGTCTGGTACACCAAGGACCAGCAGGGGTCCAAGGTCTCACCTCGGGGACGCATGTGTACCTTCCTCGGCATCTCCTCGAAATCAAAGGCCTGGCGCTTTTTGGACCCTGCTCGCCATCACATTGTCGAGTCTCGAGATGCTCTTTTCTTTTAGGCTCTCACCTACCGCGACTTGTCCAGCATTCTGTCGCTGGCCGCCGACCACATCCCTACTTGTGTGGCCTCCCGACGGATGGGGGAGTCTAGACATGGGGATGGGTCCGTCCGGGCCTCCTCACCTGTGGTCCGGTATCCGTCTGCTGACGATCCGGCCATCGTGGCTGTGGGTCCACTAGCCTCATCAATTCCCTCTGGAACACCTGATCCCGTGCCGGTGTCAGACCCCTCTGGCGCACCCGATCCCGTGCCCGTGTCAGTCCCCTCTTCTACATATGATCCCATACGCGCGTCAGTCCCCTCTGGCGTACCTGATGCCGTGCCAGTTTCAGCCCCCTCTGTCACACCTCCTACCATGCATGCACCCATGCCCCCTACAACTGTGGCTCAGCAGCCTTCCCCGCAGCCTGAGGTGAGTGTCGCATCAGGCTACTCCTGCAAGCCCGGTGGTTGTCTTCGACCATTGGCCTCTAGGGCTCAGCGGACTGCTGACTCAGCGCCCAGGCGCCTGACTCATAGTGTTCAGAGTGGCGAGCCTGGCACAAAGGCCCTTGGCTTGAGTGTCCAGACAGACTACATTGAGGTACACCCAGCATGTCCTGTCAGCCACGAGTTGGTCTCTCGAGAGTTCTTGGTCGCTTGCGATGCCGCAGCCGACCTTGTCGTGGTCAGACCGAGTCCAGAGGCATGTGTCTTAGCCACCCGGAGCACTCCCTCAACGACGCCTGATCCAGGTACGTTTAAGGAGGCACTCTCAGCTCACGATGGAGACATGTAGCGTGCTGCTTGTGAGGATGAGCTGAGAGCCATCCGTGAGCACGGTGTCCATGAGCTTGTCGACCTCTCGCCTGTGCGGAAGGCTGTACAGGCCAAGTGGGTCTTTCGCAAGAAGGTGAAGCCTGATGGCACACTGGATCGCTACAAGGCTTGTTTCACGGCCAAGGGGTTCTCGCAGGTTGAGGGAGTAGATTTCATTGACACCTTTGCACCCGTTGGCCGCATGACCACCTCTCGCGCTCTATTCGGGGTTGTTGCTCACCACGAGTGGGAGCTGCACCAGATGGACTTGAACAACGCGTTCCTCCATGGCACCTTAGAGGAGGAGATCTACATGGTCCAGCCACCTGGATTCGAGGTAGGTGACAAGCGCCAGACCTTGTACGGCCTGAAACAGTCACCGAGGTGCTGGAACTTAGAGATCAGCGGCACACTGACACGTGTCGGTTACGTACAGAGTGACGCTAACCCGTCCCTCTTTCTCATACGAATAGCTGAGAGCTTCACTGCCATCCTGGTCTACGTGGACGACCTCCTGATTGCGTCTCCTTCTATGGAGGTCGTGAAGGAGGCCAAGGCAGTCCTCCAGGCTGCCTACAGGTTGAAGGACCTTGGTCCTGCAGCTGTGTTCCTCGGGATGGAGATCGTGCGTGATCGTCAGCGACGGACACTCTTGTTGCATCAAGCACGTTACTCTCGCGTTGTGGGGGAGCAGTTTGTTGATCTCCTGGGTTCCTACAACCTCCACCCCCATCACACCTGACGGGCAGGATGCTCTGAAGGTGGATGATCCCGCAGACCTGGGGGAGACAGTGGATGTGACCCTGTACTTGCGCCTGATTGGCTCTTTGATGTACTTGGCCACTACCACACGACCCGACATTGCCTTTTCCGTCAACCTCCTTGCACGGTTTTCACAGTATCCTCGGGCGAGAGAGCTGGAAATCTAAGCGGCAGGTTGGGGCAGCATGCGTTGTTGATGCAGTGTGCGGGCTTCCACGCTTGTTGCTTAAGTCTGCTGCCCCCTCAGTCTGCTGCTCTAGAGCCCAAGTCTGGAAGCTCTGGGTTTGTTACTTAGAAGTGCGCGCGCCAGTGTTAGCACCATAAAGCAGCTGAAAACAGGAAAAGACTCATTAGGAATGAACAATGAGACACAATGGGAGACCCCTCCAAGAACTAGCCTCCCCCCCAGCTCTGTAGAGCTTGTTACTCTCTTCACCAGCCAATCAGAAATTACCTATTTTCAGGCTGGCAGTTTTCTCGGTGAGGCCTGCCAGACGGCTGACAGCCCAAAACCCGGGCGTCGTCCGTTTTGCCTGAAAACTAGACCATAGCATAATACCAACGCTGCGAACGCAGCTGTGCGGTCAGAATCAGCTAGAAAAACAGTAGCGAGGAGTTATGGTGGCCTGAACCCAAGCAGTGCCTACGATCGTTTATGATGCCAAACAGGGCCATGCAACATGCAACAAGGACCCTAGGCAGTGCATGACGATGTAGACGCGATAGGACGCGCTGGACGCATGCAGACAGCAACTGTGGTGGCCGTGACCGCCGGCAGCGCGACCGCTCAGGAGGCCTGCCGATGGAGCTGAACACGTAGCCGAAGAGAGGAGGCTCCAGCGAACTGCGAGAAGACCTCAGCGTGCGTCGGCTCCACCGAACGACACTCCATCAGCGTTGAGTCTCATCGTCAATCATCTGCACGCCGATGTACACAAGCCAGGAGGACACAATAGAGTACAATGAGAGCAAAAACCAACACTCCCCCATTACTCACAGGCGTAGTGCACATGGGCGGGCAGAGACACGGTAAACATCCAGACTCCCCCAGGGCACGCAGAGACACAGGCAGACACCAAGAGAGAAAATCACGAACGCACGCCTACTGAACTCATAGCCTTCTTGAACGAGTCCCGCTTCAGTGCCTTGGTCAGGAAGTCAGCTGCCGTGCTGTCTCAACCCACACAATGCTGATGGTGCCGTCGTGCAACAACGAACGCACATAGTGACACTCAACATTGATGTGCTTTGTGCGAGTGTGATGCACACCGTCATTGTCGGCAATGGCCATGGCACTCTCATTGTCACAATGCAAGGTGATGGATGCGACAGACTGACGCAACTCGGACAACAGACGACGCAACCACACACTCTCACACGCGCCTGAGCCAAGTGCCACGTACTCAGCCTCAGCATTGCTACATGCAATGCACCCCAACTTACCACTGCGCCAGGACACAGCTGTGCCGCTGATCAGGAAGATCCAGCCTGTGCGACTCTTACCGTGTGGACTGCTGGCCCAGTCACTGTCGGTGTAGCCCACTACGACGACGGACGGCTGGCAGCGGAACATGAGACCTGGCCGAGGGGTCGAGATGACATAGCGCAGCACTCGGATCGCGGCCTCGTAGTGGAGGTGACGCGGCTCCTGAGAGAACTGGGCCAGGAGGTTGACGGCGAACGCGATGTCTGGACGCGTTGTCGTCGCCAGGAACATCAGTGACCCGATGATCCGCAGATACGTGGTCACATCAACTGGCTCCCCCACAACAGCTGGGTCACGATTCTTCAGCTTCACCTGGCCATCAGGTGACATAGGTGAAGATGCGCTAGACACGAGGGGCAGGTCCTCGGCAAAGCGAGCGGACAAGGTCTGCACATAGGCAGCCTGGTGGACGTGTAGGATGCCCTGGGAGCGATCGTGCTCGAGCTCCATGCCAAGGAAGACCCGGGCAGACCCGAGATCCTTCATCTGATAGGCGGCGTGCAGCAAGTCCTTGACACGCTGGATGGTGGCCGTGTCTGGCGACACGATGAGGAGATCGTCAACGTATACCATAATTGCAGCAAAGGTCTGACTTGGCGGGCTGAGAAACTGTGCGGGGTCAGCGGTGCTGCGCTGGAGGCCGCCATGGAGAAGTGTGCTACTGATCTCCTGGTTTCAGCACCGAGGCGACTGCTTCGGGCCATAGAGGGCCTTCCGCAGCCGCCAGACTCTCCCAGTACCGTCGTCGTAGCCTGGGGGCTGCACCATGTAGAGCTCCTCACCCTCTAGTGAGCCATGGAGGAACGCGTTGCTCACGTCCATCTGATGCAGCTCCCACCCATGCTAGGCAACCAGGCTGACGGGCGCCCGGCTAGTGGAGAACCGACCGACTGGGGCGAAGATCTGGTCGTAGTCGACCCCAGGTACCTCAGCAAACCCCTTTGCTGTGAGGTGGGCCTTGTACTTGTCCAAGGACCCGTCATGCTTCCACTTGCACCGCAAGACCCACTTGGCGCCAATGGCCTTCCGACCTCGAGGGATGTCGACGAGGTCATACACGTGGTGCTGCCGGATAGCACCGAGCTCCTCGGCTCAGGCAGCATCCCAATGTGCGGCCTCAGGAGAGGCTCGAGCATCGCGTAGGGTGGCTGGGTCCTCCGAGCGTGTTGTGGACCGGAATGAGAGGGCGTGTGCATCACGAGCTCCAGGTGGGATCCGGGCGAGTGCAGCCATGATAGCATGCCGATGCTCGTGATGAAGCATGGCATACCCCAGTGCAGAGCCGGGGTGAAAGTCAGAGATGATGGCCGAGGTGGTGAGGCCAAGAGCCTTAGTGCCAGGGTCCCCACTCATGACTGTGGGAGTGGAGGAGACACGTGGAGCCACAGGGGGTCGAGGCGCCACAAACGCGGTACGACGGTCTGCGCGGTCAATGTCGGCCGAGGTCGGAGGCTGCCGCCTGGGCCACGTGTGTAGCACGATCGGGCAGGAGACGGCACTACGTTCGACGGGCCAACGGAGGCGGACGGGGCTACTGGCCCGGAGGAGCCAGCGGACGCAACAGGCGCTACTGGCCCGGAGGGGCTAGCGGAGGCGACTGGGGCTGTTGGCACGGAGGGGCCAGCGGACGCGACCGAGACTACTAGGCCAGTGGGGCCAGCGGACACGACCGGGGCTGCAGGTCCGGAGGGGCCAGTGGACGCGACCGGGACTGCTGGCACGGCGGGGCCAGCGGACGCGACCGGGACTATTGGGCCGGAGGGGCCCGCGGACGCGGCGACGACTGCTGGCCCCGAGGGGCTAGCGGACGCGATTGGGGCTGCTGGCCCGAAAGGGCCAGCGAACACTACCGGGGCTGGTGGTCCGGAGGGGCCAGCGGGCGCGAGCGGGACTGCTGGTCCGGAGGGGCCAGCGGACGCGGCTGGGACTGCTAGCCCCGAGGGGCCAGCGGACGTGACTGGGGCTGTTGGCCCGGAGGGGCCAGCAAACACGACCGGGGCTGCTAGTCCGGAGGGGCCAGCGGACACGACCGGGACTGCTGATCCGGAGGGGCCAGCGGACACGGCGGGGACTGCTGGCCCCGAGGGGCCCGCGGACGCGACTGGGGCTGCTGGCCCGAAAGGGCCAGCGGACACTACCGGGGCTGCTGGTCCGGAGGGGCCAGCGGGCATGACCGGGACTGCTGGTCCGGAGGGGCCAGCGGACGCGGCGGGGACTGCTGGCCCCGAGGGGCCAGCGGACGCGACTGGGGCTGCTGGCTCAGAGGGACGGAGTGTTGTGTCACCCGAAAGCGACAGGATGGAGGACGGACTCACCACTCCCCCATGCGACAGAAGGGACACGGACGAGCCGGAGTGAATGAGGTCGCGGGGAAAGAGCTCCTCGAAGAAGAGGGCATCGCGCGACTCGACGTTGCAGTGCCGGGACGGGTCCTAGAAGCGCCAGGCCTTGGACTGACGAGACACGCCGAGGAGGGTGCCGGGGCGTCCGCGGGGGGCGGGTAGCCACACAATGGCTAAGCAGCCCCAGACGCAAGCCGGGCGGAGATCAGCGCGCCGACCGCACCAGTGCTGGTAGGGCGTGGACTGGCGGGGAAGGGGACCGTGGGGAATCCGGTTCCATACCCAGGTCATGTAGGCCATGGCTTCAAAATAGAAGCCATCAAAAAGACCGGACTCGACCCACATGGTGCGGACAGCGTCGGCCATGGTACGGTTCCACCGCTCGGAGACGCCATTCTGGGTGGGTGTGTAGGGCGCAGACGTCTCATGGTGGATCCCGCGGGAGGCGAAAAAGGTCGTGGCCTCACCCATGTACTCCCCGCCGCGATCGGAGCGGAAGCGGCGAAGAGGGCGGCCAGACTCGCGCTCCGCGAGGACAAGCCAGTCCTGAATGGCGCGGGCGACATTGCTCTTTTGCCTGAGGCAGAAGACCCAACGGTAGCGAGAATAGTCGTCCGTAAGGGTGAGGAAATAGCGGCCCCTCTCTTTGACGGACGCGGTGGGGAGAGGGCCCATGACGTCCGAGTGGACAAGGTCGAGAGGGGCGGACACACGGGAGGAAGACAAGGAGTACGTGGACCGGTGCATCTTCCCCTGAGCGTAGTCAATGCACTCAGTGGGGCACGGGAGAGGGAAAGTCTCCGGGTCAAGGCCCTTGGCCGGCTGGGTGCGGAGCATGCTCTCTACGGCGGTGGAGTGGACGTGGTAAAGGCGGCGATGCAAGAGGCGGGTGTGCTGAGGAGAAAGCGTACTGGTGACAAACACATGGCCTGTGGCAGCCGACAGGGAAGAGACGGGAGAGGAAGAAGAGAGGCGAGGAACATGCCACAGGTTGCCACGGGCGGTGGCGTGCAGTACGACAAGACCAGATGGACGCAACGACACAGTGCCAACACCACGCGAGTGTGCAACGTCCATGCTCATGCGGTCAAGGGCAGTCACGGACAGGAGGCTGAGCTCGAAACCAGGGACGAAGAGGACATCGGTCAGAAAGACGTCACCGGCAGGACCACGGAAACGAACGACGCCAACACCACGGACCGGCAACACTTGTCCAGAGCCTGTCCGCACACCGGAGACAACGCCTACAGGACCGAGCATACTGAAGGCCTCGCGAGAGGCCGTCATGTGATGCGTGGCCACGGAGTCGATGATCCAGGTCTCAGCAGGGTCTTGGACAGGGGTCGCCAGATTGCTAACGGTCACATGGCAGCAAGCAAGGGACGCGGACGCGGTGGGAGGGGGCGCGAAACGAGACTGTCAATCGTGGCTTGATGATTTTCAAGCCACGCAATGTCGTCAAGGAGGGGAGTGGACGATACTATGGGAGACGACAAGACAGACGAAGAAACGGGGTAGGACCGCGGCTCAGTCTCAGTCATGCAGGGCTGGGCAGGAGGGTAGGAGGTGACGCAACTCGCACTTCCCTGGGGAGGAGGGCAAGGCAGGCCAAGCTGAAGTGCGATGTACTGCTCTAGCTGACGCTCAAGGGAGGACGGTCCCAGAGTGTAGGCGGAGTGCGGAGTGACGGCTCCGGAGCCGGGGTAGGAGGAGGATGGAGCCGGCGAAGGAAGCAGAAGCGCCGATGGCTGTGAGTAGTACTGCTGCGGCGCGGGTATCTGCGGGACCGACAGAGCTGTTGGAGTGGCAGAGCTACTGGACGAGGTCGGAGTGTCAGGGCCAGCAGTAGTGACGGCAGCAGAGGCGAGATGGCGCTCCTGCTGGCGACGCAGGGTGGCGATGACGCGCGCCTCGTCCGTCAGGAAAGGGCATGTGTACCACCCATGCCCGGGCTGGCCACAATTGTGGCAGACCGAGCCACCACCGCCGGACCCGGTCGACAACTGCTGCTGCTGCTGCTGCGATGGACCCTTACCTTTCTTGTTCCAGCGCTTCTTCTTCTTTCCCAAAGACAAGGAGGTAGCTGCGGCGGGGGAGGCAACGACCACGGAGGCAACGGCAGGGGAGGCGACGGCAGGGGATGCAAGAGCCTCCATGTGATGGAGCTGGGACTCCTGGCGAGCTTCCTCAATGCGGAGGAAAAGCTCAGACGCCCAGGGCATGAGGGTGCCCTGGGCCGCCATGGTGGAGAGGACGTCCTGGGGGTAATGGACGAAGACATCTGCGTACGCTCTGGTGGTGCCGCGCTTGATGGTGAGAAGCGCGGACAGAGGAGGCGGAGCAGATGTGCCGAGACGACGAAGGATGTCCTCTGCCCGCTGCCAGTAGGCAGTGACTTTCTTGGTCTCTTCCATGTGCAAGGAGTTGAACTCCCGGTGCAGACAGCTGAGCTCAGCGTTGCTGGACAGGCGATGGGGCCTGGTGAGGACGTGCCAGGCGACTGCAGGGTCTGGAGTGTTGCCAGCGATGAAGTCGTCGAGGAAAGGCTCTAGGGCCAGGCGGGAAGCTGGAGGGGCGACTGGGACAAGGGCCCGAACAGCGCGACCACCGTCATACAGCTGGTCGACCTGGGTGGGGTCGTAAGGGAGGGTGTAGTATGCCCACAGCCCCTCCCCTTGCGCCCAGATCCGAAAACGGAGCTCCCAGCTCCGGAACTGCTCGCCGTCCTGAAGCGACGGCGGCGGCGTCTCAAAGTCCTTCTGCCTGCGGCCGGCACCCAGAGTGGGGCCAAGGACGGAGGTCACTGTCTGCCGCTCGCGCTGAGTCTGCTGTTGTGCCAGGTAGTATGTGGCAGCAGACACGGCGGGACTGGCGTGCCCTAGAGAGACGAACGACGGTGGCACACTGGTAGGAGACTGGGGGGCTACTGGCTGGAGCACTACAAGTTGTTGCGTCAAGGCGGCGAGCTACTACTGAAGAGAAACGAGGGGGTCAGGATTGACGCCAATGATACCAGTGGGCTGCTGCTGTTGCTGCCGCTGCGGCAGCGGTAGCTGCTGTGGCTACTGCTGGTGCTGTTGATGTTGTTTCTGCTGCTGCTGTTGCTGCTGCTATTGCTGCTGCTGTTGCTGTTGCTACTGCTGCTACTGTTGCCGCTGCTACTGCTGCTGCCCCTATTGCTCTTGAGGCGCCTGCTGCTACCACTGCTGCTACTGCTGTTGCTGTTGCGACTGCTACTGCTGTAGCTGTTGTTGCTGCTGCTGCTACCGCTGCTGCTGCTGCTGCCCCTATTGCTCTTGAGGCGCCTGCTGCTACCACTGCTGCTACTGCTGTTGCTGTTGCGACTGCTACTGCTGTAGCTGTTGTTGCTGCTGCTGCTACCGCTGCTGCTGCTGTGGCGGCGGCTCCTGCTGCTGCGGCTAGTGCTGTTGCGGCTGGTGCTGCTGCTGCTGCAGGCGCTGCAAGAAAGGGGAGGTAGGGGTCCCTCGAACATAGGAGGACCCCTCCTGACTAGGAATATCAGCCTTGGGCGTGTCCCTTTGTTTTTTTTTATTTATGTTGCTGATGTCAGCAGTGACGTCAGCCGCAAATAGCTGCCGTCTGCAAAGACTACTGATTTTCAGTGCTGCTGTTATCCCCCTTTTGGTTTCCTGTTTTTTTAATGACGTCAGTAGTGACGTCAGCAGTGACATCAGCAGAGAGGTGCTGATGTCAGCAACTGTTGCTACTGCAGCCACTGTAGTTGCTACTGCTGCTACTGCTGCTACTGCCGCTTCTGCTGTTGTTGCTGTTGCTGCAGCCGCTGCAGTTGTTGCTGTTGCTGCTGGTACTGCTGCTGCTGCTGCTGCTGCTGGTGGTGCTACTGCCGCTGCTACTGCACGTTACTGCACACTGCTGCTGCTGCTGCTACTGCTACTATTGCTCCTGCTGCTGCACGCTGCTACACGCTACTACAGTTGCTGCATGTTGTAGCTGCACCTCGCTGCTGCTGCGGGCTGCTGCTGCACGCTACGGGGTTGGGGGATGTTTTTTCTCTTCCCCTTTTTTTTCTCTAGTTTTCTTTGTCCCAGCGGACAGTGGCTCGCTGGCTGCGAGCAGCCGGCTTCCGCTCGCTGGAAACGAGCAGCGTGCTACTGCTCGCTGGCAGCGAGTAGCGGGCTGCTGCTCGCTGGCAGCAGTGAGTTGTTGCTCTCTGCGAACTGCGATCAGCAGCAGCCACTACGGGCTGCTGCTGCTGCTACTGAGGCTCGCTGCTGCGGCTGCTGCTGCTGCTGCACGCTGCTGCAGCTGCTGCTTGCTGCTGCTGCTTGCTTGCTGCTGCTGCTGTAGGGAGATGCTACTGCTGCTACTGCAAGCTACTGTTGTTGCTAGCTGCTGCTGTGTGCTGTTGTAATTTGCTGTTGCTGCTGCTAGCTGCTGCTGTCAGTCACACCTGGGGGATGTCGCCGCGTGCGTCGTAGCCAGCAAGCGCCTGACGTGGCCGGCCGCTCACCTCCTCGCGTCCAACGTGGGGGTCAGTGCTGCTGGAAAAAATCCGGCAGCATTTCCCCTGGCCCAGTGGCCGTGGGAAAAATTCTGACGCCGCCACCAGGCAGGTCAATGCTGCCGGAAAAAATCCGGCAGTATTTCCCCTGCACTGGCGCGTATGGAGATCCGCAGGCGTTGTCTAGCACCTGTACGCCAATCTTCTGCTGCTGCTGCTACGCTCTGGCTCTGATACCAAGCTAGAAATCTAAGCGGCAGGTTGGGCCAGCATGCGTTGTTGATGCAGCGTGCGGGCTTCCACGCTCGTTGCTTGAGTCTGCTGACCCCTCAGTCTGCTGCTCTAGAGCCTAAGTCTAGAAGCTCTGAGTTTGTTACTCAGAATTGCGCGTGCCAGTGTTAGTGCTAGAAAGCAGCTGAAAACTGGAAAAGACTCATTAGGAATGAACAATGAGACACAATGGGAGACCCCTCCAAGAACTAGCCTCCCCCCAAGCTCTGTAGAGCTTGTTACTCTGTTCACCAGCCAATCAGAAATTACCTATTTTCAGGCTGGCAGTTTTCTCGGTGAGGCCTGCCAGACGGCCGACAGCCCAAAACCCGGGCGTCGTCTGTTTTGTCTGAAAACTGGACTATACCATAATACCGACACTGCAAACACAGCCGTGTGGTCACAATCAGCTAGAAAAATAGTAGCGAGGAGTTATGGCGGCCTCAACCCAAGCAGTGCCTACGATGGTTTATGATGCCGAACACGGCCATGCAACATGCAACAAGGACCCTAGGCAGCGCATGACGATGCAGACGCGGTAGGAGGCGCTGGACGCATGCAGACAGCAACCGCGGTGGCCGTGACCGCCGGCAGTGCGACCGCTGAGGAGGCCTGCCGATGGAGCTGAACACGTCGCCGGAGAGAGGAGGCTCCAGCGAACTGCGAGAAGACCTTAGCGTGTGTCGGCTCCACCGGACGACACTCCATCAACGTCGAGTCTCGCCGTCAGTCATCTGCACGCTGATGTACACAAGCCGGGAGGACACAACAGAGCACAATGAGAGCAAAAACCAACAGAGAGCCCTTCATGCGGCTGTGCGAGTGGTGCGGTACATGGTGTCCACACCGTACCTCGGACTCTGCTTTCGATGGCAGTGTTCGGTGGTAGTCAATGGCTACACAGATAGTGACTGGGCGTGGAAACCTGATTGGCGTANGAGTCTCGCCGTCAGTCATCTGCACGCTGATGTACACAAGCCGGGAGGACACAACAGAGCACAATGAGAGCAAAAACCAACAGAGAGCCCTTCATGCGGCTGTGCGAGTGGTGCGGTACATGGTGTCCACACCGTACCTCGGACTCTGCTTTCGATGGCAGTGTTCGGTGGTAGTCAATGGCTACACAGATAGTGACTGGGCGTGGAAACCTGATTGGCGTATTCGGACAGGCTACGCGTTCTTGCTTGGTGGCACCGCTCTGTCGTGGTGCAGTGGTAAGCAGGGTTGTATCGCATGTAGCTCATGAGAGGCTGAGTATGTTGCTCTGGGGGCTGGGGCTGCTGAGGCGGTGTGGCTGCAGCGTCTACTTCCTGAGTTACGCCAGTCTGTGCCTTGCATCGTTCTAAGCCCTGACAACCAGAGTGCTCCTGCTATTGCAGAGAATTCTGGTGTGTTTCATGCACGCACAAAGCACATTGCTATTGAGCATCACTTTGTGCGTGATCTTGTGGGGCGACACGTGATCTCCGTCATCTGGGTCGGCACGGACATGCAGTGGGCTGACTTATTGACCAAGGCACTTGCGCGCGGAAAGTTCATGGTGGCCATTTGTTATGTCGGGCTACGCCCCTTGCCTGAGAGTGGCTGAGAGTGGGGTGTGTGAGCATGGACTGTTGAGCATCCTATTGTGCATCTGTGTCAGTTCTGCACTTGTATGGACATGCGTACCATGGGGTCATGGGGGAGTGTTGTGATGTGAGTTGTTTTCGTCCATTTTTACAGCTTACTGTGACCACTCGGCCATGTCCATACTCGTGCAGATCCGTGATGCGGCCCTAGCTGCCGCCAGAGCACAGACGGTTGGTGGATCCATCCACCAGAACGTCCTGGGTACATGCTGGGGTGACCTGCAGTTTTTCTGCAGACGCTAGAGTTTTCTCGGTGGAATGGCTCTCGAGCCCGATTTGCATGTTTTGCATTTTCTGTCCACCGATCGATGCCGGACTTGTGCGTGTGACCCGTCGTAGCGTCTGGCTCGAGAATTTGCATCTCTAGGTTCAGACGGTGTTGAGTTTGGATGCCTGTGCGCAGAGTTGCGGCCAAAACAGTGGTTTTGAGCCAGTTTTAGGACAAACTGATACTGTCGCGTGCGTCACCCGTCGTGTGCCGCAGCAATTATTTATGTTGTGTGCTTGTCAGTTGTCATCTCAGAGAAAGTGCGTAGAAGCTTCCTAGCAACACAGCCGCTGACCGGGCGTCAGTGCCTGGTCAGACGGTGACGACAGTCACAGGTCGTACACACAACGGCAAGGGTATGGCTAGGAGACACAAGGCAAAGTGTCAGAATGCTTCAATATAGCATATGCAGAGAGAAATGACAACTGAAAGGTCCAAGGCATAAATACCTGCCGCGGCGCACGGT
>SZWC01012547.1:3598-15209 GCA_023375785.1 Penium margaritaceum | reverse complement strand
AGCATGAAAGACACCAGAGTTCTCCGCAATGGCGAGAGCACTCTGGTTGTCGCAACGCAGCACAATGGCGGGTACTGACTGCCCAAGCTCAAGAAACAAGCGCTGCAGCCAAATTGCCTCAGCGGATCCTGCCCCCAAAGCCACATACTCTACCTCCAACGCGCTACGTGCGATGCAGCCCTGCTTCCCGCTTCACCAAGACAAAGCGGTACCACCGAGCAGAAACACGTAGCCAGTGCGACTGCGCCCGTCAGGGCTCCAAGCCCAGTCGCTGTCAGTGTAGCCGTCAAGGACCACCGAACACTGCCGACGAAAGCAGAGTCCGAGATACGGTGTGGAGACCACGTAACGTACCACTCGCACAGCCGCGTGAAGAGCTCTTGCACATGGAGCCTGCGAGAACTGAGCGAGGAGGTTGACGGCGAACGCGATGTCGGGATGTGTGGTAGTGGCCAGGTACATCAGAGATCCGATAAGACGGAGGTACAAGGTCACGTCCACTGTCTCCCCCAGCTGTGTAGGGTCATCCACCTTCAGGGCATCCTGCCCATCAGGTGTGAGGGGTGTGGAAGCAGTGGACACTACACCAAGGAGATCGCTAAAGCGCTCCCCCACGACTCGTGCGTACCGGGCCTGATGCAGCAACAGTGTCCGATGTCTGCGATCTCGCACAATCTCCATACCAAGAAACACCGATGTAGGACCGAGGTCCTTCATCCTGTAGGCGGTCTGCAGGACAACCTTGGCCTCCTTCAAGGCCTCTTGGGACAGAGACGCGATCAGAAGGTCATCAACATAGACGAGGATGGCGGTGAACCGCTCGGGTGTCGGTAGGATGAAGAGTGAGGGGTCTGCCTCTCTCTCTACGTATCCTGCGCGAGTCAAGGTGCCAGTGATCTCCCGGTTCCAACACCGTGGAGACTGCTTGAGGCCGTACAAGGACTTGCGCAAGCTCCAGACCTTGTCACCGTCCTCAAAGCCTGGTGGCTGAGCCACGTAGATCTTCTCATCCAAAGAGCCATGGAGGAACGCGTTGTTCACATCCATCTGGTGTAGTTCCCAGTAATGCTGAGCCACTACACCGAACACAGCTCGAGCTGAGGTCATGAGGCCGACAGGGGCAAAGGTGTCAATGTAATCAACTCCCTCAATCTGAGAGAACCCCTTGATGACTAAGCGGGCCTTGTAGCGTTCCAGTGAGCCATCCGGCTTCACTTTCTTACCAAAGACTCACTTGACCTGAATCGCCTTCCTCCCCGGGGGAAGGTCGACCAGCTCGTAGACTCTGTGCTCTCGGATAGCGCAAAGCTCATCCTCGCAAGCAGCTCACCAGGCATCAGCATCCTGCGATGAGAAAGCCTCCCTCAATGTGCCCGGGTCAGGCGCCAAGGAGGGGGAACTCTGCGTGGCAAGTGCACACGCCTCAGTGTCAGGCCTGACGGCCACGAGATCAGCTACTGCGTCACAGGCGATATGGAACTCGCAAGTGACCAGGTCGTGCCCTATGGGGCACACTGGGTGTACCTCTGAAAGCTCAGTGCGGACACTCAGGCCTAAGGCCTTTGTGCCTGGATCACCGCTCGCGATGCTGCGAGAGGAACGCTTGGGTCCGGGACCCGACGCTCGCTGAGCTCCGGAATCCAGTGGTCGAAGGCGACCACCGGGCTCACGGGAGTAACCGAAGGTCGAGGGGCGCACCTCAGGCTCAGGAACAGGTACGACCACAGGGACAGGTACGACCACAACTGGTGAGGGCTGAGACGAGGCAGCCGGAGATGCCATGCGAGGAGAAGCGTGTGTGGGGGACACTGAGCTGGGAGGGACAGCGGGCAAGGCTGGCCCGGACACTGAGACAGGAGTGTCAGCCGACGTAGGGTCAGGAGTGGGCTGGGCTGGGTCAGACGCCGGAGCAGGGGTGCCAGTGGACACAGGTTGTGATGCAGGAGGAGGTGTGAGAGAGCGGTACCTGTGGGGTGTGAAACAAGCTGTACAGGCGGGATCGCTGGACCAACGGCAATGATAGCCGGATCATCAAGTGCTGGAGATCGTGAGGGGACTCGAGCGGACACATCAGCCTGACGAGAGATGGTCGCTGGCGGAGAAGTCTCCCCCATCCACCGAGGACCCCCACAGGAAGGGACATGAGCTGCAGAAAGGGTTGTGATCGAAGTCAGATCACGGTATGTGAGTGACTCAAAAAACAGCGCGTCACGGGACTCAATGACACGACGGCGAGTGGGGTCCCAAAAACGCCAGGCCTTTGACTGCGGGGAGATGCCGATGAAGGCACACAAGCGACCCCGAGGGGAGACCTTGGACCCCTGCTGGTCCTCGGTGTACCACACAGAGGCCAGGGAACCCCAGACGCGTGCGAGACGAAGATCGGCACTGTGGCCAAACCAGAGCTCGTACGGCGTAACATGATCCGGAAGCGGACCATGCGGAAGGCGGTTCCAGACCCACGTCACGTAGGCGAAGCCCTCGAAGGCGAAGGACTCCGGGAGACCGCACTCAGACCGCATGGCACGGACCGCATCCACCATTGTGTGGTTCCAGCGCTCAGAGACACCGTTCTGCTGTGGAGTAGTAGGAGCGGAGACATGGTGAAAAATGCCGTGCTCAGCAAAGAAGAAGTCCATCTCACCAACGAACTCGCCACCGCGATCCGAGCAAAAGGTATGTAGTGTGTGGCAAGACTGACGCTCAGCCATCACGAGCCAGAGCCAAACCGCAAGGGCGGCGTCGCTCTTCTCACGCAGACTGTAGACCCACTGCATCCGGGTGAAGTCATCGGTCAGCGTCAGCAGATACCGGCCCCTCTCGGACAGGGACTCGACCGGGAGAGGACCAAGCAGGTCCGAGTGGACCAACTCGAGTGGCCTCGGCGCTCGGGAACGCGAATCAGGGTAAGTGCACCGGTGCATCTTTCCCTGAGCGAAAAAAAGGCAGTCGGTCTTGGGTGGCTTCTCAAAAAAAGCCACGTCAAGGCCAAGAGCGGGATGTGTCCGTATGAGCTTCGACATAGTGTCGGAGCCCACATGACACAGACGTCGGTGAAGCAACCTTTGGTGTTCTGGGGATAGAACACCAGTGACAAAAACACAACCAGAGGAAGGGGGAGAGCAAGGGGAGGATGGCCGAGCAATGCGGTACAAATCATCTACAATGGAAGCATGCAGGACAATGCTACGGGTGTCAAGTCACCGTCGCTGAATCAGCGGTGTGCTCAACGGAGAGACCCATCAGAGTGCAGGCACGTACAGACAGCAGACTGAGCTCAAGATCAGGCACAAACAGCACGTCAAAGAGATACAGGGGGCCAGACGGACCATCAAAGCATACAACCCCAACACCGTGGACCGGTAAGGACTGACCAGAGCCTGTACGAACAGAACGGATAGTCGTGACAGGACCAAGTACCACAAAGTCACTACGACGACACGTCATGTGGTGGGTGGCACCGGAATCGATGATCCAAGTACCACTGGAGTCACGGCTGGTGGACGTCACTATACAACGAGCAATGGAACACTCGGCATCAGAGGGACGCTGAGCCATCAGTGGGAAGGAACGACGTATGTCACAAAGGTGAGACTCATGAATCCAGTCAGTGCAGTCAGGCCCATCATCATCACATGCGGACTGTGCGCCCCCACACGTGTCATCACGAGTCACGAGGACGGACGAACAAGCAGTCTATGACCCACTCAACGATGACAACACACTCGCACCTCCCTGAAAGCGAGCGCCAGAAGATGACGAAGCTTGGCGATGGTGCGGTCACGTGGGTCTCGAGCACTGCTGCTCGCTGGTGAGTATGCAGGAACAGATGCAGTCGTGGTCACCGCGCGTCCAGAGGAGTGTGCGGGCGACATGCCGGACGCGTTGCAGGCACCATGGGCAGCCTGAAGTCCGCGAGTGATGCGCTCCCAGTCAAGCGGCTGCTGGCACTCAGTGTAGCGATGGCCACCTCCACAGTTGTACCAGTGCACAAAACGGTCACTGCTACCACTGGATGACGACTGTTGCTGACCCGATCCGCGCTTCCTATTCAACTTCTTCCCCTGGGAAGCTGCTGCAACGCCTTGCGTCTGCGTAGGTGTAGACGGGGTCAAAGAGGAGGAGGAAGATGCGGTCGTGATGGAGGTAGATGAGGGTGACTGCAGGAGGGAAGATGGTGGTGAGGCGAGGACTGCTATAGCGAGGGAAGTCTCCTGATGTGCTAATGCTGCCTCGCGGGCCGACGTCACCTGGAGGAAAAGCTGATGGGCCCAAGGGAGCAGCTGTAGGGTGGATGAGAAAGGCTCAAGAACAGCGTCGCTGTACCATGTGAAGATGTCGGTGTACTCCAGGCGAACACCGAGCATGATCGTCCGAAGCGTCCACAGTTGTGTGCCCCCTGAGGTCCCCTGACGCGTGTAAATACGCATGGCACGTCGCCAGTAATCCGCCGCAGGCTCCGCTGGTCCCTGACGGAGCGAGTGGAAAGCACGAATGTGTGACGCACGCGTAGCGTGCGTCTCTACGGCCAGTAGGGACAACGCCAGATTCCAGCCTCCACGAGGATCAGCTCCGGTGCCTGTGCCAGCCTCGCCGAGGAAGGGGCAAAAGTCGACGACAGTCTCGCGTGGCATGGCGTAGAGAAGTCCTCGCATGGCCTGGGCTGCTGTCAGCACCTGTGCTGGATTTGTAGACTGGTATGGGCTGTGGTAGTAAGGCCACACTCCCTCGGAAGTGGCCCACACCTGAAACAGGATCTCCCAACAGTCAAATCCATCCTCGCTGATGTACCGTGGAGGTGGTGCCTCAAAGTCCTTTGGTTGCCGCACCGTGGGGAGAGCAACCGCAGGCTGAGGAGGGCGAGAGACGGGGAAAACTTCTGGAAGGGGGTGATCATCGGGGAAGTCAGGTGACGGTCGTATCGGGGACACGGGTGGAGGTCGGATACCTGTCTGCAGCTGACGGAGGCACTCCTGTAGAAGACGAATCTCCCGCTCCTGGGAGTCATCCTCGAAGCCTGGCATGAATGGCTTGTCATCAAGGAGGTCCGCAGGTGGTGGAGAAACCACACCAGGAGGTGAAGCAGGCGGAGCACCTGTCACGGGCACCTGGACCGAGTGCTGGGTGGAGGCCGTAACGCCGGCAGCTCCCTCAGAAATCCGCGAAGGAGCCGTGGACTGAGCACGCAGGAGCTCAGTCAGCGTGCGGATCGCGTCAGTCTGCTCTCGCTGCAGACGACGCATCTCCTCCTACTGGCTGCGCAGGTCCGCAATGGCCTGCGAGCGAGGGCTCAATACCTCTGAAGAAGAGGAGGAGGGATCACCTGGTCCCTTGTCCTTGTCGTCGGGCGAACTCATGTCGTCGCTCACTATGGGACGACAGGTCAAGTTTGCCGGATTTCAAAACCGTCTGCGTTTCTCGGGGAGTTCAAACGCTAGCAACTTTTGACTTTCCGGGTGAAGATTTGTCAGCACGACAAGTGTAATGCTGACGTCAGCAAGTGGTTGCTGACGTCAGCACAACCTGATGACCTCAACAATCAACAATGCTGACATCAGCTCGTCCCCTCCCTTTTATTTTTTGGTCACGTCTCTGCCGCGTGTGGAGCCGCCTCGCGGTGGCGTGCGGCAGCTCCGCGGAAGCAACGCAGCAGCTTCCGCCCAGCTGCTGCTACAGCTGTGCTGTCAGCTGTAGCAGCAGCTGCGTAGCTGCGTGTGCAGCGGTGGCAACAGCGGCTTTTCTGCTGCTGTTGCTGCTGCGTGCTACAGCTGCTGCTGGCTGCCGCCGCCGCGCGCTGCTGCTGGCTGCCGCCGCCGCGCGCTGCTGCTGCTACCACTGCTGCGCTGTTGCTGCCGCCGCGACTGCTGCTGCTGCTGCTGTGCCGCTGCTGCTGCTGTGCTGCTGCTGCCAACGCTGCTGCTGCGCTGCTGCTGCCGCCGCTGCTGTCACGCTGCTGCTGCGGCTGCTGCTGCTGCGCTGCTGCCGCCGCCGCCTCTGCTGCTGCTGCTCTGCTGCTGCGACTGTGGGAGGACGGCTGCACGCACCGCAGCCGCCACACACCCCTGCGTGGCGGTAGACGCTACTGCTGCTGCCTCTGCAACTGCGATCTCACGTGGTGGGTGGAGTACGTTGACGGCAACCGGCCGTCTCCAACAGATCCCAGAAAACTCTGCTGCAGCGGTGACTCTCACTGTTGCTGCTCTGTTGCGTCTCTGCTGTGCAACTCAGTGAGAACTGTCTCACTGCTGTGATACCAAGAGAAAGTGCGTAGAAGCTTCCTAGCAACACAGCCGCTGACCGGGCATCAGTGCCTGGTCAGACGATGACGACAGTCACGGGTTGTACACACAACGGCAAGGGTTTGGCTAGGAGACACAAGGCAAAGTGTCAGAATGCTTCAATATAGCATATGCAGAGAGAAATGAAAACTGACAGGTCCAAGGCATAAATACCTGCCGCGACGCGGGTGTCGCACGCGGCAGTCCAAGAGTTGTCCTAAAACCGGCCCAAAACCACTGTTTTGGCCGTAACTCTGCGCACACATGTCAGAATCCTACGCCGTCTGAACCTAGACGTGCAGAATCAAAAGACGGACGCAGCGACTGGTCACATGCATGCATCCATCGACTGACAGTGAGCATACAATGCAAAAACATGANTGGTTGTGACCACTCGGCCGTGTCCATGCTCGTGCGGATCCCTGAGGCGGACCCAGCTGGAGACAGAGTCACCTGAGGTGGTGCTCCACCCGCTGGAGGCAGCCTGGTAGCCTACCTGGTGTACCGGAGGGTTGCCACGACCTACGGACTGCGTTTGGAGACCTTCAGGATTTTCTCGGTGGACAGCCCTGCCAGGCTGATTTGCATGTTTATTTTCTTACACTCTCTGGCTGCTGCCGGACATAGGCGTGTGACCAGTCATTGTGTCCGTCTTTTTGTCTTGCATCTGTAGGATCAGACGGTGCTCCGTTTGGACGCCTGTGCCCAGAGTTATGGCCAAAACAGTGGTTTTGGGCCGGTTCAGGACAGACAGGTGCCGTCGCGTGCGCCACCCGCTGTGAGCCGCGGCGGCTGTTTATGCTGTGGACCTGTCATTTGTCAGCTCTCTCTGCACATTAATTGCAATGCAGCTTCTGAGACTTGTCTTGTCTCTCCTAGCCTGACCCTTGCTGTTCTCGCACCCGGTTGCATGCCAGTGCGTTAAGCTGACTGGTCTGTGCCGCCACGTCACCAGCAGCATTGCTAGGAAGCTGTGGTGAATCTTCTCACGGTATCAGAGCAGCGAGCCAGAGCTCGCACAGCTGCGCAGCAGAGACGCAGCGTTTGCAGCAGCAGTGAGCAACAGCAGCAGAAGCCCTGAGTGGCAGCAGCAGCACACCCCACCGCAGCAGTAACGGGTCCTATGAGGGGGGGCCACCACCACGCAGCAGTGGACGCGGCCACGACAGCCGCATCAGTCAACACGGCCGCAGCTAGAGCGATCGTGGCCTCTCCACCCACGGCCGCAGCAGACGCAGCAGACGTGGCCGTGACATCAGCCGCAGAAGCAGCAGCGGCGGCGACAAAAGGGAGCAGCTGCGGCAGCAGCAGCCGCGGCAGTGGCAGCTGCAGCAGCAGCAATAGCCGCGGCCTTGGCGGCAGCCGCAACAGCCCGTAGCGGCAGCAGCAGCCGCGGCACCAGCCAGCAGTTGCGGCAGCAGCCAGCAGCCGCGGCAGCAACCAGCAGCGGCTGCGGCAGCAGCAGCAGCAGCCGCGGCTGCTGCAGCAACAGCGCAGCAGCAGCCGCAGCGTAGCAACAGCGCAGCGCAGCAGTTGCAGCACAGCAGCGCAGCAGCAGCGGAGCAGCAGCGGAGCAGCAGCGGCAGCGCAGCAGCGCAGCAGCGGCAGCGGTAGCGCAGCAGCAGCAGCGTAGCGCAGCAACGGCAGCGCGGCAGCAACGCAGCGCAGCAGCCGCAGCGCAACAGCGCAGCAGCGCAGCAGCGCAACAGCAGCACAGCAGCAGCGGCAGCGTAGCAGCGCAGCAGCGGCAGCGCGGCAGCAGCAGCGCAGCGCAGCAGCGACAGCGCAGCAGCAGTGCGGCGCTGCCGCGGCTGCGTAGCAGCAGCGACAGCGTAGCGGCAGCAGCGTAGTGCAGCAGCGGCAGCGCTGCAGCAGCGTAGCAGCGCAGCGCAGCAGCAGTAGCGCAGCGCAGCATCATTGGCAGTGGCATCGACGACGCCCGCAGCCCACTGCTGACGTCAGCAGACCCCTGCTGACGTCAGCGGTGAGTACGCTGACATCATCACAGACTTGGTCAAATTCTTGACAAAAAGTCAATTTTTGCCAGCGTTTCAATTCCTCAAGAAATGCTGACGGTTCTGTGTTCGGACGACTTTTGCACCGCCTCAGCATGGAGTCAAGCAGCTCCAAGGGTAAGGAGCCGGAAGACACCCTCACGAGCGGGGCCCACAGCCCACGCTCAAAGGCGATTGACTTCCTATTGGTGGAGCAGTCATCGCTCCGCGAGCGCCAGGATGAGCAGTCAGCGATTCTGCGGCAGATCCGCGATGCCTTGGTCTCTCTATCTGGGATACCGGGACATCAGCCCGGGAACGAGAGAGAGGCAACCCCATCGGGCCAGGAGTCTGCTGGTCCCGCTGCCGCTTCTGCGCAGAGACGAGAGTCCATTGTCGAGGAGTGGGATCAGGTTCCCCCTCCCACTGGGGAGGATGCGCTTCACCTGCTGATGGAGCAGATGAGTAGCCTGCGCATTGAGACGCTGGCGCCCAGTCCGAGGGGACAGCAGCAGCAGCAGTCGGAGCGACAGCAGTAGCAGTAGCAGCAGGCCGACCCACGTCAGGCCTCAGGTGCCGCTGGGGGAGCAGCGTTGATGCCTCTCATGCCCTTCCCACGTCCGCTCCTAGCACCGCCTGAGGTCCAGCTCCCCACGGAGCGACGACCTAAGGACTTCGAGACTTCCCCACCTCGCTACGATAGCAAAGCGGGGTTTGACTGTTGGGAGGTGCTGTTTCAGGTATGGGCGGACTCGGAGGGGGTCTGGCCCTACTACCACAGCCAGTACCAGACGGCTGATCCGCTCCAGTCCCTTACAGCAGCGCGTGCCATGCGTGGACTGCTGTACGCGGTTCCGCAGGAGACAGTGGTCGACTTCCGCCCTTTCCTGGGTGCGCCTGGGACTGGAGCAGGCGTAGACCCGCGTCGCGGCTGGGAGCTGGCGCTCACCCTATTTGCAACTGAGACTCACGCGACCCGATCCGTGCGCCTTCGCGAGTTCCACTCTCTTCATCAGGGATCCTCGGAGTCAGCAGCTGATTACTGGCGTCGGGCCATGCGCCTGTACACTCGCCTGGGCACCGGAGGCGGATCTCAGCTCTGGGCGCTGGACACCATCATGCTGGGAGTGCGCCCTGAGCTCACAGACACCTTCTCCCGCCTCCTCCAGGATGTCCTCGCGTCCATGTCATACACCCTACAGGTACTGCCCTGGGCGCAGCGGTACTTCATTCAGGTCGCGACGGCTGACGAGGCAGCCCGCGCGCATCAGCAGGGCACCATGGTCGCAGCAGAAGTGGGAGCGACATCCTCCACGCCTTCCACACCGTCGTCCGCCTTTACCCCCACCAGCTCTACCTCTCCCTCTCCTGCCTCCTCCCCTGTTGCTCCAACAGCCACTGTAGCAGTCATGAAGGGGAAGAAGGGGAAAAGGAAGAAGGGACCGCAGCAGCCTTCTGGTGGCGCCGGACGGGCTGTCCGCTGCCACAACTGCGGCGGACCTCATCACTACACTGAGTGTCAGCAGGAGCTGGACTGGACGCGGATCACCCGCGGTCTTCAGACAGCCCACGAGGAGCGGATCCGCACTGGAGCAGCAGCCCGTGTCGCGGCGACCTCGGGTGCAGTACCGGCAACAGGCCCGCCGCCATCCGGAGGGAGCACCACCCCAGACCCGAGGGACCAGACCATCGCAGAGCTACGTCGACTCCTGGCACTTCGCTCTCAGGGAGGTGCGAGTGTGCTGTCACAGCCGAGTGGTCCACAGTCTGACTGTCCATCTGTGTTTGTTGCACGTGGTCATGCTTGTGGGGGGGCTTCGTCGCCTGGTGAGGATGAGTCTGACAGCACAGAGTGGTTGGATGAGTCGCATCGGTGTGCACTGTCCCGTTGTCCTGCCACACCTGCTGAGGATCCAGCAGAGGCAGCGTGCTCCGTCGCTCGTTGCACCGTGACCACCACAGGTCGTGAGGCGAGTTGCCACTGGATCATTGACTCAGGGGCCACTCACCACATGACCTGCGACCGTACCGCCTTTGTCGTGCTTGGTCCTATTGGGTCTGTTCGGTCAGTGCGGACAGGTTCTAGGCAGTCACTACCTATTCAGGGGACAGGGGTCGTACGGTTTGATGGTCCGTCTGGTCCCGTGTACCTTTCTGACATGCTTTTTGTGCCTGATCTTGAGCTCAGCCTGCTCTCTGTCCATGCCTGCACGAGGATGGGTCTCTCTGTTCACCACTCCTCTGATGATGCCACGATCACAGTACTTGACACTTCCACGGTTGTGTTGCGTGCCGCTGTTGTGGATGACCTGTATCGCATAGCGCGCTGCTCTGCCCCTACCTCTTCCCCTTGCTCGTCTGCTCGCGTCTTTGTCACGGGGGTGTTGTCTCCTGACCACCAGCGCCTGTTGCACCGGCGCCTGTGTCATGTGGGCACGGACACTGTGTCCAAGCTCATCCGTACACAGCCCGCCCTCGGTCTTGACGCGGCTTCCTTCGAGAAGCCGCCAAAGACCGACTGTCTATTCTACGCTCAGGGTAAAATGCATCGCTGTACTTACCCTGCCTCCGTCCCTCGCGCGCAGCGTCCCCTGGAGCTTGTCCACTCGGACCTCCTCGGACCTCTCCCTGTCGAGTCTGTCGCTGACCGTGGTCGGTATGTCCTTACCCTCACGGATGACTTCACCCGCATGCGGTGGGTCTACTGCCTCCGCCACAAGAGCGATGCCGATCTTGCCGTGCGCTTGTGGCTCGTGATGGCTGAGCGTCAATCTCGTCACTCCCTTCACACCTTCCGCTCTGACCATGGCGGTGAGTATCTCGGTGAGCTGACCACTCACTTCGCCGAGCTTGGTATCTGTCACCAGCTCTCGGCGCCTGCTACGCCACAACAAAACGGTGTGTCTGAGCGCTAGAACCGTACCATGGAGGATGCGGTTTGCGCTATTCGCGCTAAGTGCGGTCTCCCGGAGTCCTTCACCTTCGAGGGCTTCGCCTACATGACGTGGGTCTGGAACTGCCTCCCGCATGGTCCCTTGCCGGACCACGTCACGCCGTATGAGCTGTGGTCCGGTCACCGTGCGGATCTCAGGCTTGCTCGCGTCTGGGGTTCCTTGGCTAGCGTTTGGTACACCGAGGACCAGCAGGGGTCCAAGGTCTCTCCGCGCGGCCGGATGTGTGCTTTCCTCGGTGTCTCCCCGCGCTCCAAAGCATGGCGTTTCTGGGATGCAGGACGATACCGCATTGTTGAGTCGCGCGACGCGCTGTTCTTTGAGGCACTGTCGTACCGCGACCTGTCTGCCATTCTCACCCAGGCAGCGTCTCACGTTCCCACCTGTG
>SZWC01012546.1:7721-31721 GCA_023375785.1 Penium margaritaceum | reverse complement strand
CAGCAACCCCACACACTAGATCCCCCATTGGAATGCGGGTCCAAGGTTGCATATAGGAAAAATCATGAACTTAATGCGTGATTAGCAATTTTTTGTTTGAGGAACGAGCGCACGGTCCTCATAATTGAGCCCCATGCACTGGACCCCCTCATACAAGTGGGGTTCCAAGGATTTGTTTAACAGTTTGCACGTTGTCCACTAGCTTGTTAGCTGGTTGCACGAAAAGACAAGGTATGCATTGCTCCATGGAATATGTCCCCTTCGTCTGTTATGACATAGGCCGGGAATGCACTACCCATAATGGGTATGGCCTCAAGATATCATAACAGGAAACACAACATTTTGGCCTACTTGGGTCAGGCACCGGAGCTCATGGGTTGCGGTCTCAAACCCCGCGACGGCCTCATTTTTCTTTCTGGCCCAGAATGGGACAGTAAGCTTCTAGGAGGCTTACTAGAGCCTGCCTTGAGGATGACACTTGGCAGTCTAAGGACGTGCCAAATAGGACTGTAGGCTGAGGTTGGCTCCTATGGAGCCACTACAAGTAGAAGCATTAGGAAATCTGTGCAAGTACAAAAGACTGTATCCTGCATGTATCCAATAACATTTCTTGCCTTTGAGACTCCTCACAGAGTGTCCAACCAAGGGTAGACACTAAAAAATTTCATGCGGACTTTGTGAGGTTGCAAACTGAATGAACCTAAAGTGTGGATCCCTCGTTCGAGGGTGATATGTTATCTTGGTTGAAATGCCAAGAGCGGTTGGTGGCCTCCCATGTCGGGACCCGTTTTGTAGACCGTTGCTATCTGGCGCATTGACAATGGGTTATGGGCCCACACTTCTGGTTCTAAGGCATGCTTCCAAGACCGACTCACGCGTGGTCTTGCGGGGCGCACAGGTACAATAGGGACACGAATATCGGACGGCTCCAATCTGCTCCATCGGCTGCATCGGCTTCTTGAGGTAGGATGTGCGTACGTGGTGGATTAGGGGACAAGGAATAGCTCTGTCCATGTTGGACAAGACCCTAGAGCCCTAACGGGATGAAGCTTTACCCCTTTAGAAGGAGGTACGACCCCGAGTCCGTTTCACGACGGCACCATCGCCTTAGGCAATCATCGGCAGGAGGGGTATACAACGATACCAACTGCACCTTTGACAACGATCATATACAGGAGCCTCATTAGCCTCATCAGCCACAACGAAGTAGAGTAGTGTTAAAGCAAAGAAGACGAGAAACTGCCAAAAATGGCGGATCCGACTCAAGCTTGCCTTGAGGTGGGTATGTCCAAATACACGGGGAGAGGTTTTCCCTTGTGGAAATGCCATTTTGAGATTGTCATGAACGTGCGTGGCTACCTCGACATCCCAAAGGGGACCGAGACAGCACCCAATGATGCGACAGTGACCACGTATGCGACTCCCCTTGTAGCATGGAAAACAAAGAACAACATGGCTCTCGCCATACTTGTGACGTCCATCAACGAAACTCAACACTCCCACATCACAGGATGCACATCAGCTGCCGAGGCCTACACAAAACTCTCACGCGTGCATCAATCAAATCACATAGGTTGATTTCGATGAGGGTGAGCAAAGGAGAATCGATACCCATATTTTTGCAGTCATTCGACAACGTGCTGCAAGAGGTCAAGCAAATGGAATAGAATCTTGACTCCAACATGCGAGCCATGATCTTTCTAATGGCGCTACCGGAAAGCTGGGGGTCCTTGATCACCATATTTTGCAGTTGGAAGGAGGCAGATGTGACGTACGAGGCTGTCTCCAAACACGTCCGCAACGAGTCCATGCGACGCAATGGCAGTAAGGCATATATTTCATCCTATATCTCTCGCTTTGGTGGACAGGCTACAAGCTCTCGCTCGAGTCAAGGCAACAGCGGAAGCGGTGGGGGTGGAGTGAAAGGAAATGGTGGCGAGAAGAGTTCCAAGAAGCCCAACAACTATCACAACTGTGGCAAGGCTGGGCACAGGGCTAGGGACTGTCGTAGTCCTAGGAAAGAAGGCGGAAACAAAGGTGGAAAGGAGAACGAGCTGACCAACATGATGGCTGAAGGGATGCCCATGAAGGGGGCAGCACTCCTTAGGCCAAGGGAATGACTCGGCCACCAACCACCACTCTTCAAAAGAGAAGGGTCGATTTGTCTCCATGGCCGAATCTGACATAGGCATCAAATGTGCAAACGGCGGCGTCATCCAAGCCATGGGCAAAGGGGACAAGGTGATCACATTCAACCTCAACGGTGCCCAAAAGGAGATCAATATTCACAAGGTGGTGTACATACCCTCCCTCACAGCAAATCTACTGTTGGTCTCACAAATCACCGACAACATGACAGTGGTTCACCAACAAGGAAGTTTTGGCCCTGAGAAATGTGAACATCAACATTTTTTACACCAAAGATGACCTCATGCTTCAAGTTCCAAGATTCATAGGCCTCTACGTGCTTCAAACAAAATTCACCAAGGCGTTGGATGAGGGACTGGCATGTGCCACCAAGACAGTGGCACTGAAGCCAAAGGATGCACCGCCGGCGACCGCTGCGGTCGCCACATCAACCAAGGTCACTGACGCTGAGCTGTGGCACTAGCGATTTGGCCACGTGATCAACAACACTCTACAGAAGATGCGAGAGCAAGAGGTAGTCAACAGAATGGAAGGGTGCACCATGAAGCATGGAGAAGGGTGTATGTTGTGTGAACCATTCTCCCAAGCAAAGGCAAAGAAGAAGCCGTTTGGGAGAGGAGGTCAAGGAGCGGAGAATGTCTTGGACCTGATCCAGAGTGATGTGTGCGGACCCTTTTGCACAACGTCTAATGGAGGAAGTAAGTACTTCTTGACCTTCATCGACGACTACAACCACAAGTTGTGGGTCTTCTTCCTCAAAACAAAGAGACAGGTCAAGGAGAAGCTCCTAGAGTTTGTCGCCATGGTAGAACGACAAACGTCCATGAAGGTGAAGACGCTCCGAAGTGACAATGGAAGTGAGTACGAGACATGCAAGCCTTGGCTCAACCATCATGACATCCGCCACAAGCAAACCACCCCTTGTAACCCGCAAATCAATGGCGTGGCTGAGAGGATGAACCAAACCCTACTCGGTATGGTGTGAAGCATGCTCTTTGACGCCAAGCTCCCACCTCGCTTTTGGGATTAAGCTGCAACAACGGCCTGCTGCCTCTTGAACCTCAAACCAGCAACTGCCTTGCAGAAGCATGGAAAGAAGCAGGACAAGCAGCAGATACCACAAGAAACATGGTGGGGAAAAAAACCCAAGGCCTCTCATCTGAAGGTTTTCGGGTCAACTGCATGGGTGAAGATCCAGTCAGGAGAAGGTGGAGGCAAGCGGTTCGTTCCCAAAAGTGCGTCATGGTTGGGTACGATAAGTCACAAAAAGCCTATTGGCTTTGGAACCAAGTAGTAGGCAAGCTTGCAAGGAGCTACAACGTTGAGTTTGACAAGAGCACCCTTGGAAAAGAAGAGTTTTGGACCCAATCCTTGCTCCCAAGGTGGGAGAGTGGATAGTGTTGCTTGAGTCCAGAGACCAAGCACCCAACAACTGGAGAGAAGCTGCGTAGGATGATGTAGCATCTGACATTGTGAACCGGGCGTGGTGTGCTAGCCTCATCCGGATGGTGTAGGCACCAACCGGCGGCAACGGCGACCAAGGGGAAGCCGGTGCACACCAACCCGGGGTTGCGGAAGCGTAGGGTCGTCTTGGGGGAGCACGGGAACATGTGTGGCACAGTGGGAGTAAACAGTACTTGTTATTCAACTGTCAACATACAAGACTATATGTACATGATGACACAATCTAGGCCACCCGAGGTCGCCGAGCCGTGCACGGCCCCATACGGGCCTGGGATGAGCGTTATTGCCTTAGCATCACGTAGCTCATCTTCCCAGATTTCCAACGCACCAAGAATTGCATCATTCCGTGGAGGAACAGCCGAGATATGGCCGTTTCCGTGAACCACGGTAATCTGCCGCTGGCAGCACCACTAGCGACGATGACGGCCGCCCGAAGCGCCCTTTCTGGTAATAACACACCGGGACGCCTTTACAAAGCACCCTTGGTCCTCAATGATCCTAGACTCATTGACTATCCGGGCCCCAAGGTGCGCTTCGGCCTTGTTGGGTCTTCCGAGGGTCGAGCCTTGGTTTTTGGGGAGGATTTCCCATCACCTTTTTCCCCTCGGCCGGTCCAATCTTTGGCCGGGCGTATCTTCCTGAATTCTTCATGGATCGACCCCGTTCTTGGATTTATCTCGCACAGTTTTTCCTGTAGATTCCAAATCCACAGTCATCTTGTAAATTCAAGGAAGCCGCAAGTCGTAATCAGTGCCGTTGGCACTGTCCGGCTTACACTATCCCCCCCTTTAAGAGCGAGCCGTCCCGGTTCGCTCTTGATAGTCCCGGAGGATGGCATTCACCCCGCCAACATTGAAGTTGCGGGCAGGCTCCCATGAGTTGTGGGCTCCGTCATAGCCCCTCCACTTGACGAGGTACTCCCATCCACGGCCACGACGACGGTGGTCAAGGATGGCCTCCACCTCAACCTCTTGCTCACCCTCGATCAGCACTGGAGGGGGAGTCTCAGAACTGCGGCCAGGAAAATGCTCGGCCGGTTCATGGTAGAGCTTGAGCTTGGAGATGTGGAACACGTCGGGAGAGCCAACCGTGCCACCACGGGTGTCCGCATTTCAAGCACCTCGAACCGACCAAGCCACCGGGGTTTCAACTTGTCCGACCGGACCCCGCGAAGCTTGACGTGCGCTGTTGAGAAGCACGTGGTCACCGACCTTGAGCGTTGTGTCCATGCATCGGCAGTCCACTTGCACTTTCTGTTGTGCTTGCGCCTTTGCCAATGCATGCCGCGTTGCCGCCCAAATCTGTGTGAAGTCACATGCGGTAGATTCCACCGCGGGCAGGTTGCTTGCGACGTGCAAACTGAGGGGAGTGGCGGGCACCGTCCCGTTCACCACCTCAAATGGCGCCTTGCCGGTGGAGGTGGACCTGGCGGAGTTATACGCCAGTTCAGCGACCGGCAATCGCTGGTCCCACGCCGTCTTGTCCGGATCACCCACTGTACGGAGGAGCTGCTCCAGCGTCTGGTTCGTCCGCTCCGTTTGTCCGTCAGTTTGGGGGTGAAAATTGGTTGACAGCTGCACCTTGTTGCCATACCGTTCCATACGTTCTTGCCAGAACTTGCTTGTGAAACGCGGCTCACGGTCGCTCACAATGGACCGCGGAACGCCATGGAGACGCACCACGTGCCCGAGGAACAGCCGAGCCGTGCCTTCTGCGCTCACTGTATCACGCGTCGCAATGAAGTGCGACATCTTGCTGAAGCGATCCACCACCACCAACACCACATTGTGGCCTGCCGCTGTCGTGGGAAAACCCGTGATGAAATCCATGGAGATGTCTTGCCACGGCTTCTGGGGATGGGCAAGGGTTGGAGGAGACCCGGGTTCTTCATCCTCCGCGCCTTGTGGCGTTGGCACACTTCACAACTCCAGCAGAATTCAGCCACTTCCGACGACATGGTGGGCCACCAAAAGAAGCGAGCCACCGTCTTCAATGTCTTGTTGGCGGAGAAGTGGCCACTCGGGCCACTGTCATGGCACTCCTCCAAAATCAGTTGCCAAAGCACCGGCACCACGGGAACCACCACCTGCTGCGTGCCGCACCGTCGCCAATACGGCACCTCGAAGAAAAATCTCCGAGTGTCGTACTCTCCATGCGCCNTGTCGGCCAAGTGCAAGGCCGGCGCGGAGGTCAGAGCCCTTTTGAGGTTCTCAAAGGCTTCTTCTTCGCTAACCCCCCAACTCCACTCGTGATCCTTGCGAGTGAGGTTGGAGAGTGGCGTTGACACTCCCGCGTACCCAAGGATGAACATGCGGTAGTAGTAATAGCAAAAACCAATGAACACTTGCACATCATGCACATTACGCAACTTTGGCCACTCTTGCACGGTTGACACTTTGCGCGCGTCCATGGCAATCTGTCCATTGCCAATTAAGTGTCCGAGGAATTCAACTTTACCCACCGCGAACTCACACTTAGGGAGTTTTGCAAAAAACGTCTCCTTCCTCAAAATCTAGAGGACCTTCTTCACATGCTCCTCATGCTCCTCCGCCGTCCTGCTATACACCAAGATGTCGTCGAGGTAAACCACCACGAAGTCATCCAGGTACGGCCTGAAGATGTTGTTCATCGCTGCCATGAAGGTGGCCGGCGCATTGGTCAACCCGAAAGGCATCACGAGGAACTCGTAGTGACCATAGCGGGTATGGAGGACCGTCTTTTCCACATCATCTGCTGCGATACGGATCTGGTGGGAGCCAGAATGGAGGTCGATCTTTGTGAAGAAGCGAGCCGCACGGAGCTCATCGGCTCGTGGAAGCGCGTACCGGTTCTTGATGGTCAACTCATTCAACGCCCGGTAGTCCACGCACATGCGCATCTCCCCCGTCTTTTTTGCACAAACAGGACAGGTGCAGCGAAAGGAGAAGAGGATGGGCGGATGAAGCCCTGCTCCTTCATCTCTGTCAGCTGCTTCTTGAGCTCCGGCAGCTGCGCGTCGCTCATGCGGTATGTTNTTGGCACACTTCACAACTCCAGCAGAATTCAGCCACTTCCGACGACATGGTGGGCCACCAAAAGAAGCGAGCCACCGTCTTCAATGTCTTGTTGGCGGAGAAGTGGCCACTCGGGCCACTGTCATGGCACTCCTCCAAAATCAGTTGCCAAAGCACCGGCACCACGGGAACCACCACCTGCTGCGTGCCGCACCGTCGCCAATACGGCACCTCGAAGAAAAATCTCCGAGTGTCGTACTCTCCATGCGCCTCGTATCCCTCCGTGAAGAGCTTCACAAGGAAAGCATCTTCGTGGAAGGTGAGGGANGGAGGACCGTCTTTTCCACATCATCTGCTGCGATACGGATCTGGTGGGAGCCAGAACGGAGGTCGATCTTTGTGAAGAAGCGAGCCGCACGGAGCTCATCGGCTCGTGGAAGCGCGTACCGGTTCTTGATGGTCAACTCATTCAACGCCCGGTAGTCCACGCACATGCGCATCTCCCCCGTCTTTTTTGCACAAACAGGACAGGTGCAGCGAAAGGAGAAGAGGATGGGCGGATGAAGCCCTGCTCCTTCATCTCTGTCAGCTGCTTCTTGAGCTCCGGCAGCTGCGCGTCGCTCATGCGGTATGTTGCACGAACAGGCGGGCGCGTTCCAGGTTTGAGGTCGATGCGATGGTCTACATCCCGCTTTGGTGGCAGACCCGCCGGGAGGGTGTCGGGGAACACGTCCTCGAACTCCGTACACACCTTCCGAAGCCCCTCAAGCACCGCGGCAAACTTGCCTTGAACCCTCGGCTGCTCACGAGTCACCCCATCGCAATCGTCCTCCACGTCTCGCACGAACGCCAAAAAAATCTGCTCCATTTTTAGAATCACGCGCTTGAGCTGCACCAAGTTTTAGCATCATAGGCTCTGATTCCTCCTTGCCAGGCACCGACTACTGCGGTGCTTCCTCCCTGCAAGTCTCCTCCTACGCGGCCTCTTCCTCAGACCACGTAGGCAGAGGATACGCCTTGTCTCCGAGCTTGACTGAGACGGTGCGCGCCTCTCAATAGACGACGAGGTTGTACTTGTGGAGGAAGTCACGACCGAGGATGACATCTTAATCCTTCATCCGGTACACCCGGTATACGGTCGTTATGCGAAGCTTCCCCACGCGAATGGAGAGAGGACGGGCCAGGTACCCCACTTCAATCATGCCGTCCACTTGGTTAGCGGTCCGCTTCTTTCTCGTGAGCGGAGGGCCCCACTTTCAAGCACATTCCATGCTCACAAAACTATGGCTCGCGCCACAATCCAGCAGACTCCCCACCTTCCCCTTGACGCCTTTCACTCGTGCCTCCAAGAGAAGTGTGGGATGCTCCTCCTCATACCCCGCCTCCCACGCCTTGACCTCGGAACCCCCTTATTTGCCGCAAGGCGTTTTGGTGGGCGGTCATCTGGCGGTTTGGGTTGAGAGGAGCCAGGAGTAACGCCATCTACTCCCGGCTCTCCTCGTTTCCCGACTCCTTTGTTGCTTTCTCTGCTTCCTTTGTGGCTTGCTTCCCCTTCCCTTCCGGCTTACCCTTGACGTCGCCCTTCTTTGGACTTCGACAGTCGCGCGCAATGTGGCCAGGCATGCCACAGTTGTAGCATTTGCGCTGTTGCAACGCTCCAATCTGCATGGGCGTGTTGTTGCTCTCAGCCCGCTTGCAGTAACCACCACCCCAAGAGTTGTGGCTGTTGGCATGAGCCTGCGTTACGCACAATTCGTACCACTCTGTTGCTGCGATCATCCCCGGCAGGTCGTCGTTGAGGTCGTGCATCACCGTCACAGCGCGGGCGTCATTCTTGAGGCCGTTGCTATAGTGGAAGCACAATTCGTGGGAATCAAAGCCACAGTTGGCAACGATCTCACAAAACCTACAGGTGTAGTCGGCGACGCCGCCAGTTTGGTGAAGCCGACGCAGCTTGGCACGTTCGTTGTTCCTCACATCACCCATGGTGAAGCGCTTGATGAACTACTCCGTGAACTCCTTCCACGAAGTCGGCCATTTAAGGGTAGGGTCGCCACTGCTGCAGGTTGGAGCCGATGGGGTTGAGATTCCGGTCGCGGCCGCAATGCCGGCGCCCATTGCTGCTCCACTGCCGTGTGGATTGAACTGCATCACATCGGCCCACCAATCCTACGATGCCCCTCTCAATAGGGTCACGGCATAGTCGCGGCGCGCCTCGTACCTTGAGGCATCTACGCAGATGGCGGTGAAGTACAATTCCAGTCCGAGTATCCAAGCGTGTGGAGCTGGCCCATCCTTCTTTGATGGGCCGAATGGCTCCGGCTTGGGCGGTCTCGGGGCGCCCACAGCAGGTACATTTGCGGTGGCAACTGCCACTGGTGTTGGCACTGGACGCTTCGCGAGCTCTCGATTGAGATACGCGTTTTGCTTCTCCAACAAGTCCATCTTGGCCTGCATGTCGGCGAGCAACTTCTCCAGCACTGCGGCTGCTGTTACTTCGCCTTGCACATCAAACGCCGCACCCAACGAGAACGAGCCGGATGAAGTCATCTTTGCGTCCGGTGCAACTTCTTCCTCAACGGGTCCCCTGGTTACCACCTTGTCACCGGAGTGCGTGGTTGGCCTTGGGCACAGATCCGCCAAAGAGATGAGATGCGTGCTGGTGTACGCTGACCTGGAGAGGTTGCCACAAAGAAAATTGTGTCCCTGAGCCAAGGTTGGCTCTGATATCAAGTGTGAACCGGGCGTGGTGTGCTAGCCTCATCCGGATGGTGTAGGCACCAACCGGCGACAACGGCGACCAAGGGGAGGCCGGTGCACACAAACCCGGGGTTGTAGAAGCGTAGGGTTGTCTTGGGGGAGCACGGGAACACGTGTGGAACAGTGGGAGTAAACTGTACTTGTTATTCAAGTGTCAATATATAAGACTATATGTACATGATAACACAATCTAGGCGACCCGAGGTCGCCGAGCCGTGCACGGCCCCGTACAGGCCTAGGAAGAGCGTTATTGCCTTAGCATCACATAGCTCATCTTTCCAGCTTTCCAACGCACCAAGAATCGCATCATTCCGTNGAGGAACGGCCGAGATATGGCCGTTTCCGTGAACCACGGTAATCTGCCGCTGGCAGTACCACTAGGAGCGGTGACGGGCGCCCGAAGCGCCCTTTCTGGTCATAACACACCGGGGTGCCATTCCGAAGCACCCTTGGCCCTCAATGATCCTTGAATCATTGACTATCCGGGCCCCAAGGTGCGCTTCGGCCTTGTTGGGTCTTCCGAGGGTTGAGCCTTGGTCTTTGGGGACGATTTCCCGTCACTCTTTTCCCCTCGGCCGGTCCAACCTTTGGCCGGGCGTATCTTCCTAAATTCTTCATGGATCGACCCCGTTCATAGGTTGATCTCGCACGGTATTTCCTGTTGATTCCAAATCCATAGTCATCTTGTAAATTCAAGGAAGCCACAAGCCGTAATCAGTGCTGTTGGCACTGTCCGGCTTACAAACATGGACGCAGATACCGAGGCGTCCGGGGCTTCCGAGTCTGACTTGGATTCTGACGACTCTTCTGATGACGACAATGATGACACAACACCACCTGTGGTAGCACTAGCAGCAAAGCAAGAAGCCGCACTAGCAGCAAAGCAGGAAGCCACACCAGCAACCCAGCGTAGTTTGTGACCAAAGAAAGCACCTTTGCGGTATGAGGATGATTGGAGTGGCCTAAGCTGGTCGTGCATGGCTCAAGGAGTGCCATCCACAGTGGTGGAGGCGATAAATGACCCGGATGCGGCAAAGTAGAAAGAGCTCATGTCCATTACCGTGAATGGCTCGTGGGTGCTGGTGGATAGGCCCGACAAGGTCCACGTGGTCGGATCCCAATGGGTCCTCTGAGTGAAGAACAAGGAAGACGGAAAGATCAAAAAATTTAAGGCGATCGTAGTGACAAAGGGGTTTTCTCAATGCTTGAGCTTTGAGTACGATCAGACGTTCGTGCTCGTCATGACCTTTGCCTCCATCTGCTTTCTCCATGCCATATCGCGGCAGAGAACCTGAAGATACACCACACGACAGCTTTCCTCTATGGGAAGCTCGACAAGGAAGTGCAGATGGAGGTACCCGAAGGAGCCAAAGCTCCCAAGTGCAAGGTGTGCAAGTTGGTGAAAGTGCTCTACGGGCTGAAACAGGCCCCAAGGATATGGTACAAAGAGATGAACGGATTTATGACCAGTCTCTCCTACGCGCATTGCCAAAATGACCCAAGCATGTATGTGCGCGATGATGGGAGTGAGCTGATGCTTGTTGCATTGTATGTGGATGATCTGATCAGCTCCTCTTCTTCAGATGAGCTGCTGGATGAGCTGAATTCTGACCTCAGTAAAAAGGTTCAAAATGAAGGACATGGGTCCTCTTGAGTACTACCTCAAGATCGCCATCCACCCCAACCGAGCAGCAGGTCCCATCAAACTCAACCAAACCAAATACATCAATGAGGTACTAAAGTGCTATCACATTGAAGATTGCAAACGTATCAGCACCCCAGTGACGACCGATGTAAAACTAAAGGCCTCAATGTTGCCAAGCACTGAAGCAAAACGAAGGGAGATGCAAGACATCCCCTACCAGTCCGCCGTGGGTAGCATCATGTACGCCATGGTAGGTACTCGTCCGGACATCTGCTATGTTGTAGGACAAGTGAGCAGGTGTGTGGCCAACCTAGGGCCACAGCATTGGCAAGCTGTCAAGCGCATCTTGTGCTACTTCCACAAGAGACGTCACATGGGCCTCGACCTTGGAGGCCAAGAAGGTACGGACCCCCTTTGCCTGAAGTGCTACACCGACGCCCAACTGGGGAGGAAGTCTTGACGCACGGAAATCCACCTCTAGATACGTGTGCATCTTGAATGGCGCTGCCATCTCATGGGAAGGTAGGAAGCAGGATTGTGTTTCCGTGTCCACAGCTGAGGTAGAGTACGTTGCTCTGTCTCAATTGTGCAGTGGGACTCAGTGGATGCGCAGCCTGCTTGGTGAAATGACAGTTCCACATAAGGATGCCACGGTTGTACACATGGACAACATGAGCGCCATCTCGATGGCTGAAGATGAGATCATCGCCCGGCGAACGAAGCACATTGACATACGTTACCACCACTCACGTGACCTGGTCATGAAGAATGTGTTGGACTTGCTGCACTGCGGAACCAAGAGCATGCTTGCTGACTGCATGACCACGCCGCTCGAGAGTGACTTGCACTATGCAGGCATTTGTGGCTTTGGCATGGGGAGTGTGACAGAGGAAGAGTGAGCCCCAATGCATTGATGGAGTCCAGTGAGGGGCAGATGGACAGCTGTGCAAGGGAGATGTTTGTTGAATGGTTTTGCAAATTGTCCACTGGCTGGGTGGCTGGTTACACGGAAAGACAAGGCATGCACTGCTCCATGGAGTATGTCCCCTTGGTCTGTTATGAGATAGGCTAGGAATACACTACCCATAATGGGTATTTCCCGTGGATATCATCAAAGAGACGCAACATTATGGCCTAGTTGGGACAGGCGCTGGAGCTCATGGGTCGCGGGCTCCAACCCCGCGACAGCCGCATTTTTCTTTGTGGCCCAGAGTGGGACAGGAAGCTTCTAGGAAGCTTACTAGAGCCTGCCTTGCGGATGACACTTGGCGGTCTTAGGACGTGTCAAGTAGGACTGTAGGCTGAGGTTGTCTCCTGTGGAGCCACTTCAAGAAGAAGCATTAGGAAAGCTCTGCATGTACAAAAGCATGTGTACTACATGTATCCATTTACAGTTCTTGCCTTTGCGACTCCTCACAGAGTGTCCAACCAAGGGTAGACACTAAAGACCTTCATGCGGACTACGTGAGGTTGCAAACCAAACGAACCTAAAGTGTGGATCCTTCGTTCAAGGGTGATATGTTATCTTAGTTGAAATACCAAGAGCGGCTGGCGGCCTCCCATGTCAGGACCCGTTTTCTAGACCGTTGCTATCCGGCGCATTGACAGGTTGTACACAAGACAAAACCATGCACTGAGTGCACTATAAGTGTGTTTTTGTGTGAAAAACAAGCGCACTGCCCTCATACCCTAGCCCCACGCACTGGATCCCCCATGGAACTAGGGGTCCAAGATTGCATGTAGGACAAAATCATGCACGGAGTGCATGATTAGTGTATTTCTATGTGGAGAACGAATGCATCACCATCATATACTGGCCCCATGTACTGGACCACCCATAGGAGTGGAGGTCCAAGGTTGCATGTAAGAAAAAATCACGCACTGAGTACGTGACTAGTGTTTTTTTGTATGGGGAACGAGTGCACTGCCCTCATACACCAACCCCACGCACTGCATACCCCCCATAGGAGTGGGGATCCAAGGTTTCATATAGGACAAAATCATGTAGTGCGTGCGTGATTAGAATATTTCTATTTGAGAAACATGGACACTGCCCTAATACACTTGTCCCATGCAAAAACAACCCCCAATGGGATTGGGGGTCGAAGGTTGCATATAAGACAAAATCACACACTAAATGGGTACACTAGACAAAAACGCCTACATTAACCATGCCTCCAAATAATATCCGTATGATGCAAGACGATTCAAAAAACATTACGAGGAGTTCGGCAGGTATGACAAAGCAAAATTCTGGTTTGATGATCCGTATTGGAGATGGTAATTCACTCTACAGGTCGACGTTCCACCAAACGAGGAACTACAAAGGATGCTATTGGAGGAATTCCATGACACCGGTCCAAGTGGACACTTCGGCAAGGACAAGAAGCTCATGAAGTTGACGAGATGCTACTTGTAAGAAAGGGTAGAGACCAACGTGTCAGCTTTTTGCAAATCATGCTGCACCTGACATAGAAAAATCTCATCGCACGATGCCACCCGGTCTTCGGCAACCGCTACCTTTTCCCACGGAGCCGTACGTTGACATCGGCATTGATTTTGTGACAAGAAAGTCCACCACTCCCGAGGGTTACAAAACCATCCTCGTTGTTGTGGACAGAATTTTCTAAATTGTCATACTTCGTCCCGACAATGACCACTATCACTATGGAATGAACAGCATGGCTAGTTTAAATTAAGAGTTTAACGTTGTACGAAGTGCCTCGTACTATCATCAGCAACAGAGACGACCAGTTCAACAGTCCATTTCGGCACGAACTGACGATGCGTTATGGCAGTTGAGTCCGCAAACCAATGGGCAAACGAAGCGGACCAACCAAAGGCTTCATCATCTTCTCTGCATATTATGCAAGCCACACATCACTGATTGAGCAGCCAAACAGCCGACCGCCAAACTTGCATACACCGCAACCACTTACACCGCAACTAAAAAGATTCTTTTTTGCCTTGTGTATGGAAAACTTCCCACCAAACTAGTTGGATGACAAAGCCATAGCAATATCCCCATTGTTGACATCAACCAAAAGAACTTCTCAAGAGTTTGGGAGGAAACACGGCAAACGCTCTCAAAGACGCAAGAAAGTATGGAGCGAGCGGCCGACTGACATCGTAGCGAGGACGTGTTCAGCACTAGCAATCGCGTCGCTACTAGCTCGGCGAACATCAAACTCCGAGGACAAGATTTTGCGAAGCTCAAATCCCACTGGTTGGGACTGTTTGAGATCAAGCGAATGCAAACCCCTATCATTGCTTAACTGTGCCTGCCTGACAGCATGGTGACCCATCTTGTCTTCCACATTCGCAAGCTCAAGCACTGCCGGGACCCTAGTACAGACTTCCCCAGAAGGGACGTTGCACCACAGCCTCCCGTACAAGTGAACAGGAATACGGAGTATGTGATTGGAGATATCCTCGGATATTGACACCGTGGAAAAAAAAACCAAGTATCTAGTCAATTGGCATGGCTACAACCCTGCGCATTACATTTTGGAACCCTACGACAACCTCCGAGAAGTTGATCACCTGATCGATGACTACTATTGTTGTCACCGGCGTACGTCTACTAATACGCCGGGGCGTTAAGTCTAAAAGGGGGAGAAGTCCTACGTCCCTAATGTGCACAAGTCTCTAAACTTAGCGAATGCGCATTTCTTTTCATACACTGATTGCCAAATGCACGATGACCTCAGGATTTTTACATCGATTGGCTGTGGGCATTTTGGCCATCTGCCGCGACCTCCAGTGTTCCGTTCCTAAACGTTTGGTCTACTTGGACCACTTTCCAGTATGGTCGACAGAAGTGTTGCGATCAATATCAATGATTCGATATTGTCCGGCTGACTTGTCGACGACATTGGATTTTCATAGAACAGCGCCTTGATATTCTTGGAGCCCCCCTAGTTCTCAACAAATCTCCTTGAACGAGCTACTCACGGCTCCATCTCACACACATCGCTTGACTTGAGCGACAAGGACTCGATACATGCCTCATTCTCGATATTGTATGTGTGTCTTTGACACACTCAACACTTCTTATTGAAGTGTATTTACTGCTTATTACAAAACATCTATATGTCCCAAAAAAAAAAAAACTTTTGTCCTGCACCTCATCAATGTCTGCCATCTACTTCCACTTGATGTAAAATTTATGAAGATAGATTTTGTGTGGGCTCCTGTTTGACCACTGTTGTTGTATGGGCTTCGAGCCAACAACTATCCACACAATGATGTTGGCACCACTGGTCTTTGAGGGGTCCTGAGATTGCTTTATAACCTTCAACATTGCCAATGCGGTACAATTATTGTGTTTCATCATCCAGGGTTGTGGGTGTGTAGTTGCTAGAGTTTTCGGTGGCCACGACCCGTGCACCGAGAGACCTGGCGTACACGTGTGAGGTCTGACCAGTTTGTTACATTGGTCGTCATAGTTCATACGGTGTGTCATTCGGACCCTGCGTTGTGAGTTATGGCCTTGCAAGCGTTTCGGCTTTGGTGGGTTTGTTTGCATTGTTTGCGCAACCAAACGTGCCCCTGGCTTCGCTGGTCATGTGCCACGCCTGTCAGCTATTTAGGTTATCTAATTTCATTGTTGTGTCCCTCTCTGCATGTGTCTTCTTTGGAAGCACATTTGACACTCTGTTTTTGTCACCTAGCCAAACGCTTGTCATTTCACATCCGACATGTGTTGACGCCGCGAGCTAACAGTGCGCGGATGCCCAATCACTGGCAAGTTCACCAGGAAGGTTCTTGGATTTCTATCTTGGTATCAGAGCAAGCAAGCCATAGCTCATCATGTTACAGATTAGAGACTCACCAACAGCAGCACTGGTGAGTGGAAGTAGCGATAGCCACCCACGGCAATAGCAGTAGGTTCTGAAAGGACCCACCACCACTACGTTGCATAAGAGACAGTAGCACGTGATATGGGCAGCAACGCTGGCCGCCGTCTCAGCCACATTGGCAGCAGTTGCAGCAGGAGTAGTCGCGGGCAACTTCAGTAGCAGCAATGGCGGGCAGTTGCGGAAATAGTGGCGGTGGGCAGCAGCCACAACAGCAGAACTTGAGGTGAGCAGCTGCAGTACTGGCGGCGGTGCGTAGCAGCCATAACAGAACCCGCACCAGCAACAGTACCAGAGGCAAGCAGTTGTAGCAGCAGCTGTGGTGGGTAGCAGCCGGTGCAGCATCAACAGAAACAACAACAGCGGCCAGGAACTACAACAGTAGTGGCGGTGGGCAGCAGCCGTGACAATGGCACCAGCAACAATACCAGCAATGGCAGCAAACTGCTATAGCAGTAACTCCATGAGGCAAAAATTGTAGCAGCAGCCACAGCCACATCTGCGTAGAAGGAGCCGTAGTAGAAGCTGTAGCAGTAGCCGCAGCTCCAAAAATAGTAGCAACGGCCGAAAGCAAAAAACAGCCGCTACGGCAGCGACTACATTTGCGTTCCGAACCTATAGCAGTAGCAGCACGCACAATAGGGGAATTTGCACCGATAGTAGAAGCTGCTGCTGCCCCCATTGGAGCGTGCGAGAAGCTGCCATGCAACTCCTTGTCGGGCGAGCTTGCGGTGGAGCTCACCGTCAGACAAGCTCACCAAATGACGCGCCCGCCGATTGACAAGCTCGTCTGATCGCGGAGCTCACCGCAAGGTTGAACTCGACAGTAGAGAAAGAATGGAGGAAGGGGCACCGGAGGAGGTGGCACCCCGGGAAAAGGGGGCATCCGAGGAAACCCCAAAAGAGGGGTCCTAAAGAAATCACCGAAGCATTCGGTGCATAAAAATGAAGAGAGGGGGCAGTGCAACAGCATAGGCGACAGTGATAGCTGTAGCAAAGGTGTCTTGAGGCCATAGTCCTTGACAATCGATGGCAGTCTCATCAGTAGCAGTAGCACATGTGGCCTGAGGCCACAATCATTAGTTGACGATGGCGACCGGAGCAAATTGCAACATTCGTAACAGCAGTGGCAGGAGCAGCGCTAGCGCCTTTAGGAGGTGTGGTCCTAGACCACCACAGTCGACATTTGACGGCGGCCACATGCAATAGCAACAGCAACAACATGACCAAAGGCGACTTGAGGTCGTACATTTGGCGGCCACGCGATAGCATCGTAGCAATTGAGTGGCATTTGTACAACAGTGCAACACCAGCGTGGCGGTGGCCATCCTCGTGACGGCGTTGCAACATGTTTGAGGGACTGTGCTTCAATCACAAACCTTCCCCTGTGGCCTTGTGCCAACGGGAGCGAGTGTCTTCAACACTCACCCATGCTAGGCTCCTGAGACAAGCACACTGGCGTGGCAAGGGACACAGCCGGCACCGTGGCTGGCACCGGTACTACAGGCATAGCAAGCATCACGGGCATAGTGGCAATTGTAGCCATGGAACATGCCTCAAGTGTTCAACAACTTTGCCTGCTATTGCTCCGGTAACCCGCACCATGGCTGGCGCCATTGTCGCCAGTGGCCTACCGGGTAACAACCGCCCTGGATGCGGTCATGTCCTTCTCCTCCAACTGATCCTGGGACGCTGCCATTCGATGCCATAGCGCCCGTTAGGGGAGCTATGGTAGTGTTGTACGCCGAAATCCATTTTCTAAATCGAATGGTGCAGCAGCCTTCAGATCTTATGATCTCTCAGCGGGTTGTTGCCACCATGTCGTTGCAGACACCCCCCTCTTCATCCTTGCCATCCTCACCTCTGTCAGTGATGAAACCTGATGATGCCACAACGCCTGAACTTAGGTATACATCTAACACCCTCCGCTCTGTCCCAGAGTCATTCGGATTCATCCCAACCTCTGACCCCTCATCCTTGATGTGTGCAGCTTCTGCTCACACTGCACACGTGCACGCTTGCCGCGCGAGGTACCAGATGTCATGTTTGTATCATTGTTCCCAAGAAATGCTAGCAGATACGACTATAGCAAAGGCTGCAGCAAAGACGACTCCCTCGTTTCCCATTGTAGAGTTGGTAATCCTCCATTAGTTGATGTGACCACCTCTACAGCTCCCACCAGTGTCGCCCGTGGGAGGGATGGTTTGTCTGCCGACGACTATCGTAGAGCCAAGGACTAGGACAACAGACAAAGATGCATGATACACTCAGTTGTTACAGCATCTGGAGGAGACAGACGCTCCCTCTGTGGGGGAGAAGTGTACATCCAAGGAGGAGTAGTCCGACAATTTGTCAGCTTTTGAAATCAAGTTCGGGATTGCAATGTCTGCGGCAGAGGGAGTTGGAGAGGTAGTAGACGCTATTGATGCCCTGGCGTTGACAGGGATAATAGTAACAATGATGGCGGTGGCGAGGATTGTAATAGAGCCATCTCCCTGGTCCCCGGTCGCAGGGTTGGTGCACCGTCCCCTCTTGGTTTCCACCAATCTAACGGCCGTAGGGACGATGGAGTGACCGCTGTCGACCATAGGACAACACGGGATGGATGCTCCGGATAGTGATCGATGGCGGGAGCATGTGGCCGACCGCCAGGAGGGGAAAAACATTCCCTGCAAGGACGACGAGTCATCCGATGAGGAGTAGTCAAATGTGGAGTCGGAGGTGGATATAGAGGCCCTGTGTGTTGATATACTTGTAGCAGCCACAACACGAGCATGGGATGGCCCCCGAGTGATGGCAGACGTCCACGTGTACGACATGTTGGCAGTGAGTGATGAACTTTCAGCAGTCACCCTTGCAGGTGCAGCTGCCATGGAGGACGCAGAGTGATCTGTGAGCCCCCGGCTTATGGCTACCCTGACTAGTGTCACAGGCATCATAACAGTTACAGCCGACAAAATAGGTACAAATGTCCGAGCCAAAGTTCCTGTGCCCAAGCGCCTACACTCCGTGGTGGATGCAAAGTAGGCAACCGTGGCTCTAGCGGAGGCGCACGTGCAGGGTCTCATGGCTGAGCTTTGGGAGGCCATTAGCTGCTCTTACACCACAGATGTTCCAACATGATGGGCTGCCGAAGAGTGCGTGGAGGATGTGCACACATGTCTTGAGACAGCTGAGAGGTCTCTACAATATGCACGTCTAGGATGGGCGGACCTTCAACAGCAGGTGGATGATTGGTTGTGCACCATGGGTTGGGAGGAGCCCCACAAGGCTGAGCATGCCCTTAGTGACAACGATGAAAACAGAGATGAAGATGGACCGAAGGATGCGAACGCCAGGCCAGTAATCAACGGCCAGCTGATCGGTGTGTCAGCAGCAATTGGTGCCTCCGCAACAGCAGTTCCTACACGTCCAGATGTTGCAGATGCCGATGCGCTGTCTGTTGTTGACGCTCTGCCAACAGCTGGTGCCCAAGCTACACTTGAGTCGATGGGTGACTTAGGGGACCGCGACTTACGCGATTAGTAAGCCAAGATGAACTCCTACCTACTAAATGAGGTGGCAAGGCTGCAGGAGGTCGTGGCTCACGTCGGCATTCATGCGATGGAGGTCCACCTTCATGTACCTGCTCCGAGTAACCGCCTACATGCCGCAGATGCAACTGGCCGATTGGATATAACAACAGAGCTCGATGAGCTGCACACTTACCTTGACTCTGCGAATTCCGCGTGGCAATATGCATCTTAAAAATAGGTGGCCATACAACAGGTGATTATTTTTTAGGAGGCCCTCAGCACTGCACTAGTTGAAGCAACAGGTGCCGACAAAAGTGACCACAATTGCAACCATGACGATGAGTGCGATGACAAAGACAGTGACGACCACGACAGCAACGACGGTAGTACGGGGTGAGGCTTCATGTGCGCACGTCCCACCAGCATCTTCCTTGCCCTTGTTGGTAGTATGCAGGGGTATGTGGCCATGGAGTAGACGTGCTCCCTCCTTAGGGGATGTATTGAGCACAGCTATCAGATTTGTTTGTGTTTCCGCACAGGGGGGGGTTTTGGTGTGTGGGCTTTGGCCCGACGCCTCCCTGTGCATAGCAGTGTTGCACTCTGGAAGACATGGGTCAAGGTGGTGATGGTTGAGACCCACATACCTTATGGATTATACCAGTGTGACGAGGAGACCTAAGTCCTCAAGACTACCATCTACTTGTTATGTAGGTGTGTGTTTTAGTGTCGTTTTGTCAGGCTCTACGGCCCAGGGGGAGTGTTGTTGTGTGGGCTTTGAGTCAACACCACCACACAACGGCGTTGGTACCATAGGTCTTTTGGGGGTCCCAAGACTACTTTATCAGCCACGACATTGCCAATGTGGTGTAATCACTGTGTTTCAAAATCAAGGCCTCTGGGTGTGTAGTTGCTAGAGTTTTCTCGGTGGTCAAGACCCAGGCACCCGGAGACCTTATGTACATATGTGAGGTCTGAGTGGCTTTTTACCATCGTTGTCATTGTTCAGACAATGTTTCATTCGGACCCTTTGTAGTGAGGTATGGCCTGTTTTTTCTTTGCGTCCACAGCCTACGGTGACCCCTCAGCTCACGTCCATGCTCGTGTAGGTACCTGACGTGTGGGTTGCCACCCCCGACTGCGTGGTGGTCACAGACGAGCCAGGGAGCTGACATGATCTGAGCGGTTTCCCATCTGAGGCGCCATCCTATTGTGTTTGGATGACATGCGGGTTATCCAAATGGCAGCCACTTGATAGTGTAGCTCGTATCTTTCTGGTCATTGCACTTTTTTCGGTGTCTGGTTTGGCCTCGTGGTGAGGTTGTAGCAGCCCGTGCAGCCAGAATGCCGCCGGAGTTCTTCTCGACAACCATCAGGGGCGTTACATTAATTTAGAAGCAACAAGGAAGTTGCTATGGGGGAGCGTAGCCCTGGTGCAAACCTCAAGCGACCGTCGATCGTCGCATGGGTTCCGCACAAGGCTCGTCACTCCCCCCCCCCCCCCCCCCATGTGTTCTATTCGTACTCTTTTTTACCTATCTTTCCCATTCCCTCACCATTTCCCTTGCCGTTGAGTGCATTGGAACTATGATGAGTAGCACCACGCTGTGGTGCACATGAATGTGAAATTCTTGGTTCATGTCTTGGTATCAAAGCGGACAAAACAGAGCTTGTCATGTTGCATGTGAGATGTGTAGCACGGTCCTCGGAGGGCCCGCCAAGCAACAGCCGCAGCGACGGCTGTACAGAACAGCACTTGCGCGGCGTAGCGGCAGCAAGAGCAGTTGCACAAGCAGCAATTGTAGCTACAGCTATGCGGAGTAGCAGCTGTAACAGCGACTGGATGCAACAGTTGATGGCAACATCAGCCAGCAGCTGCAGCAGTGGGCAACAGCCATAGCGATGGCTGCTGCAGCAACAATAGAGGCAACAACAATACAGGAAATAGCCACACATTGCAGCAGTTTCAATGTCGGCAAGGTGCAGCTGCAAGCTGTAGCAACAGCCAGTGGCCGCAGCAGTGGGTAGCAGCCGCCTCGGCGGCTGCTGCAGCCGTAGTTGCGGCGGTAGTTGTGCAAAGTGTCCATGAGCAGCTCTCTAAGGGGGCGTGTACAATCGCCGAGCTCCAACAGCAATTGGCGCAAGCCAGTTCTTCCTCCGTCGTACAGCGTTTGGTGGCAAAGATGGTGATGACTACATCGGCGATCCCGGCCGGAACAACCAAAGAGTCACCATCTATCCAGCAACGGCCTGCAGAGGGTACACGCACCGTCGCAGAGCTCCGGTGGAAGTTGGCGCGTGCCCTCACTCTGTTTTTCATAGAGGTTCCGCCGGCAACGATGGCGACGCCTACAGCAGCGACCGACGACACCTTCTCTGATCCAACTAGTGTGTCCTTGGAGGTTCAACAGTTCATTATAGGAGCCCCCCCACTTTGTCCATCTCCAGCAGCGGTCGGCACGCCATTCCCACCAGGGAATTACGAGTGTGTTAGTTGAGTCGTGGGGTCCCTCTAATAGTCTTGTTGCGTCTATGGAGTCCCGTCAGAATGTCGTGTCACGTCGTCCGTGCTTCGTTGAGTCTCCTACCTCCACTGCTGTGCGCAGCCGTGATGACAGCTTGTTGCAACGGTGCGTGGAGACATGCACCAGTCTCGATGACTTGTCTTGGCTTCATGAATTGACGTCGTGTGCTGTCGCCCGTTTGTCCGCAAGCAGTCCTCTGAAGAATTCCATGTCTCAGCAGCCTGTTCTGTTGCTTTTTTTTCTTTCATAGCGTCGGAATGTGTGATGGATTCCACCTGGATCATTGATTCAGATGCCACTCACCATGTGACCTGTCGGCATTATGACTTTGCTGTTCTTGTTCCTATTGGTATCGTGCGGTCTGTGGGCACAGCAGCTGGTCAGGAGATCCCAGTGCAAGGCATAGGCGTGGTACAGTTCCATGGTCCGGCTGGACCCCTCTATATCTTGGACGTCTTGTATGTGCTTGGGCTGGAGGTTAGCTTGTTTTCCGTTCGTTCTTGCACTTGTATGGGCCTCGGCATGTCGCACGCAGGTCAGAGTGCCTCCATTTTTTTTTCTGTGCCACGCAGGAGGAGGTTTTGCATGGCACAGTAGTCAATGATCTGTATCGTACATCGACAGTGTCTGACCCCCCCTTCCCGCCTTTCACCTCCGCCCGTGTGTTTGTGAATGGCACACTCTCGCCGGAGCACTTGTGCTTGCTGCACAGACGTTTGTGTCAAGTGCATCTAGATGTCGTGGACCGCCTGTTGCATACGCAACCTGCCCTCCGTCTTGATGCAACGTCTTTTGAGGCACTGCCTAAGAAGGAATGTCTACAGTGCACACAAGGTAAAATGCACCATGCCACCTACCCCTTGTCTGAGTCGCGGGCGGTTTGCCCCCTCGAGTTTGTACACTCAGATCTCCTAGGTCCTCTCCTTGTTAAGTTCAACGAGGAAAGGGGGCATTGTGTCCTCACAATCACTTACGACTTCACCCGCATGCAGTGGGTCTTCAGTCTTCGTCAGAAGAGTGAAGCCGCTGTCGCGGTACAAACCTGGCTCGTCATGGCTGAGCGACAGTCTTGCCACACCCTCTAAACCTTCCGCTTGGACCGGGGTGGCGAGTTCCTCGGGGACGTAGCGTGGCATTTCATCACGCTTGGAGTGGCTTACAACCTCTCCGCCCTCGCCACACCACACCAAAACGGGGTGTCTCAGCACTGGAACCGCATGGAGGATGTGGTCCATTCAATGCAGGTAGACAGCGGCATACCCGAGTCTTCTGCCTTTGAGGGAATGACCTATATGACATGGGTCTGGAACCGGATCCCTCATGGTTCGCTTCCAAGCAACCGCACCCCTTACGAGCTGTGGTCCGGCCGTCGGGCTGACCTCCGACTCGCACTCGTGTGGGGGTCCCTTGCTTGTGTCTGGTTCTCCCCAAAAAAGCAAGAATCCAAGCTCTCCTCCCGCAGTCGCATGTATGCCTTCGTCAGCATTGCTCCCTCTTCCAAAGTGTGGCGGTTCTGGGATCGGAGCCGCCGACGCACTGTCAAGTCTCGTGACATTGTTTTCTTTTAGGGCCTCTCATACTAAGACCTGCTCGTGGGTGGCTCTGTGCTCCAAAACTCTTCTCAGTGTGATCTGCATTCTCGCTTGGGGGAGTTCTGTGTTGGGCCGGCGGACGATATCCGCCATGTAGGCCATGCCGCTCTTGCGCCGCCTCACCCCTCGAGCACTTCACCCGTCTTACCTGCTACTGGTGCATCTATGCCTCCTACCACCAACATGCCTACGCCACCTACGTCGCCCGCTGTGACATGCCTACATCCCGTGTGTCACCTGTCGCCACCGTGCCTACGTCACCAGCGTTGCCTAGGCCTGACATGCCTGTGCCATCTGCGCCACCTAGCGCTACCGTGCCTGTGATACCAATGTCACTTGTAGCGTCCAAGCTCTCCATCCTCACATCGCAAGCTTCTGCCTTTGACAGTGTGGAGTTACCTGCCTCAGCCACGTTTGCTCCCCCTCCTCCGGTAGCGCCATCCATTCAGCCGTTTCGCCGTGTCGAGGGAGGTCGTCTCCATCCCCGTCCCACCCGTATCGT
>SZWC01012545.1:69400-85477 GCA_023375785.1 Penium margaritaceum | reverse complement strand
GCACCACTCCGCAACCAGATCGCACCACTCCGCAACCAGTTCGTACCACTCCTCATCCAGTTCGCACCACTCCGCAACCCTTTGGCACCACTCCGCAACCATTACGCACCACTCCTCAGCCAGTTTGCACCACTCCTCAACCAGATCGCACCACTCCGCAACCATTTTGCACCACTCCGCAACCAGTTTGCACCACTCCACAACCAGTTCGCACCACTCCGCAACCAGTTCGCACCCCTCCGCAACCAGTTCCCACCACTCCGAAACCAGTTTGCACCACTGCACAACCAGTTCCCACCTCTCCATAACCAGTTTGCACCACTCCGCAACCAGTTCGCATCACTCTGCAACCAGTTCGCACCACTCTGCAACCAGTTCGCACCACTTCGCAACCAGTTCGCACCACACCTCAACCAGTTCGCACCACTCGGCAACCAGTTCGAACCACTCTACTACCGGTTCGCACCACTCTGCACCCAGTTCGCACCACTCCGCAACCAGTCCGCACCACTCCGCAACCAGTTCGCACCACTCCGCAACCAGTTCGCACCACTCCGCAACCAGTTCGCACCACTCCGCAACCAGTTCGCACCACTCCGCAACCAGGTCGCACCACTCCGCAACCAGTTCGCACCACTCCGCAACCAGTTCGCACCACTCCGTAACCAGTTCGAACCACTCCGTGACCAGTTCGCACCACTCCGAAACCAGTTCGCACCACTCCGCAACGAGTTCGCACCACTCCGCAACTAGTTCTTACCACTCCGCAACCAGTTTGCACCACTCTGCAACCAGTTTGCACCACTTCGCAATCAGTCTGCACCACTCCGCAACCAGTCCTCACCACTCTGCATCCAGTTTGCACCGCTCCGCAACCAGTTCGCACAACTGCGCAACCAGTTCGCACCACTCTGCAACCAGTTCGCACCACTCCGCAACCAGTTCGCACCACTCGGCAACCAGTTCGCACCACTCCTCAACCAGTTTGCACCACGCGGAAACCAGTTCGCACCAATCCGCAACCAATTCGCACCACGCCGCAACCAGTTCGCACCACTCCGCAACCAGGTCGCACCACTCCGCAACCAGTTTGCACCACTCTGCAACCAGTTTGCACCACTTCGCAATCAGTCTGCACCACTCCACAACCAGTCCTCACCACTCTGCATCCAGTTTGCACCGCTCCGCAACCAGTTCGCACCACTCCGCAACCTGTTCGCACCACACCGCAACCAGTTTGCACCACTCCGCAGCCAGTTGGCATCACTCCGCAACCAGTTTGCACCACTCCGCAACCAGTTGGCACCACTCCGCAACCAGTTCGCACCACTCCTCAACCAGTTTGCACCACTCCGCAACCTGTTCGCACCACTCCGCAACCAGCTCGCACCACGCCTCATTCAGTTCGCACCACTCCGTGACCAGTTCGCACCACTCCGAAACCAGTTCGCACCACTCCGTAACCAGTTTGCACCACTCCGCAACTAGTTCTTACCACTCCGCAACCAGTTTGCACCACTCTGCAACCAGTTTGCACCACTTCGCAATCAGTCTGCACCACTCCACAACCAGTCCTCACCACTCTGCATCCAGTTTGCACCGCTCCGCAACCAGTTCGCACCACTCCGCAACCTGTTCGCACCACACCGCAACCAGTTTGCACCACTCCGCAGCCAGTTGGCATCACTCCGCAACCAGTTTGCACCACTCCGCAACCAGTTGGCACCACTCCGCAACCAGTTCGCACCACTCCTCAACCAGTTTGCACCACTCCGCAACCTGTTCGCACCACTCCGCAACCAGCTCGCACCACGCCTCATTCAGTTCGCACCACTCCGTGACCAGTTCGCACCACTCCGAAACCAGTTCGCACCACTCCGTAACCAGTTTGCACCACTCCGCAACTAGTTCTTACCACTCCGCAACCAGTTTGCACCACTCTGCAACCAGTTTGCACCACTTCGCAATCAGTCTGCACCACTCCACAACCAGTCCTCACCACTCTGCATCCAGTTTGCACCGCTCCGCAACCAGTTCGCACCACTCCGCAACCTGTTCGCACCACACCGCAACCAGTTTGCACCACTCCGCAGCCAGTTGGCATCACTCCGCAACCAGTTTGCACCACTCCGCAACCAGTTGGCACCACTCCGCAACCAGTTCGCACCACTCCTCAACCAGTTTGCACCACTCCGCAACCTGTTCGCACCACTCCGCAACCAGCTCGCACCACGCCTCATTCAGTTCGCACCACTCCGTGACCAGTTCGCACCACTCCGAAACCAGTTCGCACCACTCCGTAACCAGTTTGCACCACTCCGCAACTAGTTCTTACCACTCCGCAACCAGTTTGCACCACTCTGCAACCAGTTTGCACCACTTCGCAATCAGTCTGCACCACTCCACAACCAGTCCTCACCACTCTGCATCCAGTTTGCACCGCTCCGCAACCAGTTCGCACCACTCCGCAACCTGTTCGCACCACACCGCAACCAGTTTGCACCACTCCGCAGCCAGTTGGCATCACTCCGCAACCAGTTTGCACCACTCCGCAACCAGTTGGCACCACTCCGCAACCAGTTCGCACCACTCCTCAACCAGTTTGCACCACTCCGCAACCTGTTCGCACCACTCCGCAACCAGCTCGCACCACGCCTCATTCAGTTCGCACCACTCCGTGACCAGTTCGCACCACTCCGAAACCAGTTCGCACCACTCCGTAACCAGTTTGCACCACTCCGCAACTAGTTCTTACCACTCCGCAACCAGTTTGCACCACTCTGCAACCAGTTTGCACCACTTCGCAATCAGTCTGCACCACTCCACAACCAGTCCTCACCACTCTGCATCCAGTTTGCACCGCTCCGCAACCAGTTCGCACCACTCCGCAACCTGTTCGCACCACACCGCAACCAGTTTGCACCACTCCGCAGCCAGTTGGCATCACTCCGCAACCAGTTTGCACCACTCCGCAACCAGTTGGCACCACTCCGCAACCAGTTCGCACCACTCCTCAACCAGTTTGCACCACTCCGCAACCTGTTCGCACCACTCCGCAACCAGCTCGCACCACGCCTCATTCAGTTCGCACCACTCCGTGACCAGTTCGCACCACTCCGAAACCAGTTCGCACCACTCCGTAACCAGTTTGCACCACTCCGCAACTAGTTCTTACCACTCCGCAACCAGTTTGCACCACTCTGCAACCAGTTTGCACCACTTCGCAATCAGTCTGCACCACTCCACAACCAGTCCTCACCACTCTGCATCCAGTTTGCACCGCTCCGCAACCAGTTCGCACCACTCCGCAACCTGTTCGCACCACACCGCAACCAGTTTGCACCACTCCGCAGCCAGTTGGCATCACTCCGCAACCAGTTTGCACCACTCCGCAACCAGTTGGCACCACTCCGCAACCAGTTCGCACCACTCCTCAACCAGTTTGCACCACTCCGCAACCTGTTCGCACCACTCCGCAACCAGCTCGCACCACGCCTCATTCAGTTCGCACCACTCCGTGACCAGTTCGCACCACTCCGAAACCAGTTCGCACCACTCCGTAACCAGTTTGCACCACTCCGCAACTAGTTCTTACCACTCCGCAACCAGTTTGCACCACTCTGCAACCAGTTTGCACCACTTCGCAATCAGTCTGCACCACTCCACAACCAGTCCTCACCACTCTGCATCCAGTTTGCACCGCTCCGCAACCAGTTCGCACCACTCCGCAACCTGTTCGCACCACACCGCAACCAGTTTGCACCACTCCGCAGCCAGTTGGCATCACTCCGCAACCAGTTTGCACCACTCCGCAACCAGTTGGCACCACTCCGCAACCAGTTCGCACCACTCCTCAACCAGTTTGCACCACTCCGCAACCTGTTCGCACCACTCCGCAACCAGCTCGCACCACGCCTCATTCAGTTCGCACCACTCCGTGACCAGTTCGCACCACTCCGAAACCAGTTCGCACCACTCCGTAACCAGTTTGCACCACTCCGCAACTAGTTCTTACCACTCCGCAACCAGTTTGCACCACTCTGCAACCAGTTTGCACCACTTCGCAATCAGTCTGCACCACTCCACAACCAGTCCTCACCACTCTGCATCCAGTTTGCACCGCTCCGCAACCAGTTCGCACCACTCCGCAACCTGTTCGCACCACACCGCAACCAGTTTGCACCACTCCGCAGCCAGTTGGCATCACTCCGCAACCAGTTTGCACCACTCCGCAACCAGTTGGCACCACTCCGCAACCAGTTCGCACCACTCCTCAACCAGTTTGCACCACTCCGCAACCTGTTCGCACCACTCCGCAACCAGCTCGCACCACGCCTCATTCAGTTCGCACCACTCCGTGACCAGTTCGCACCACTCCGAAACCAGTTCGCACCACTCCGTAACCAGTTTGCACCACTCCGCAACTAGTTCTTACCACTCCGCAACCAGTTTGCACCACTCTGCAACCAGTTTGCACCACTTCGCAATCAGTCTGCACCACTCCACAACCAGTCCTCACCACTCTGCATCCAGTTTGCACCGCTCCGCAACCAGTTCGCACCACTCCGCAACCTGTTCGCACCACACCGCAACCAGTTTGCACCACTCCGCAGCCAGTTGGCATCACTCCGCAACCAGTTTGCACCACTCCGCAACCAGTTGGCACCACTCCGCAACCAGTTCGCACCACTCCACAACCAGGTCGCACCACTCCGCAACCAGGTTGCACCACTTCGCAACCAGTTTCCACCTCTCCGTAACCAGTTGGCTCCACTCCGCAACCAGTTCGCACCACTCCGCAGCCAGTTCGCACCACTCCGCAACCAGTTCACACCACTCCGCAACCAGTTCGCACCAGTCTGCAACCAGTTCGGACCACTCCGCAACAAGTTCGCACCACTCCGCAACCAGATTGCACCACTCCGCAACCAGTTTGCACCACTCCGCAACCAGTTCCCACCACTCTGCAACCACTTTGCACCACTCCGCAACCAGGTTGCACCACTTCGCAACCAGTTTCCACCTCTCCGTAACCAGTTGGCTCCACTCCGCAACCAGTTCGAACCACTCTGCTACCAGTTCGCACCACCCCGCAACCAGTTTGCACCACTCCGCATCCAGTTTGCACCACTCCGTAACCAGTTCGCACCACTCCGCAACCAGTTCGCACCACTCCACAACCAGTTCGCTCCACTCCGCAACCAGTTCGAACCACTCTGCTACCAGTTCGCACCACCCCGCAACCAGTTTGCACCACTCCGCATCCAGTTTGCACCACTCCGTAACCAGTTCGCACCACTCCGCAACCAGTTCGCAGCATTCCGCAACCAGTTCGCAGCACTCCGCAACCAGTTTGCACCACTCAGCAACCAGTTGGCACTACTCCGCAACCAGTTTGCAACAGTCCGCAACCAGTTCACGCCACTCCGAAACCAGGTCAGACCACTCCGCAACAAGTTCACACCACTCCGCAACCAGTTTGCACCACTCTGCAACCAGTTCGCACCACTCCACAACAAGTTCGCACCACTCCGCAACCAGTTCACACCACTGTGAAACCAGTTTGCATCACTCCTCGACCAGTTCGTACCACTCCGCAACCCTTTCGCACCACTCCGCACCCAGTTCGCACCACTCCGCAACCAGTTCGCACCTCTCCGCAATCAGTTCGCACCACTTCGCAACCAGTTCCCACCACTCCGCAACCAGTGCGCACCACTCCGCAAGTAGTTCGCACCACTCCGCAACCAGTTCGCACCATTCCGCAACCGGTTCCCACCACTCCGCAACCAGGTCGCACCATTCCGGAACCAGTTCGCACCACTCGGCAACCAGTTCGCACAACTCCACAGCCAGTTCGCACCACTCCGCAACCAGTTCGCACCACTCCACAACCAGTTCGCACCACTCCGCGGCCAGTTCGCACCACTCCACAACCAGCTCGCACCACCCCGCAACCAGTTTACACCACTCCGCACCAGTTCGCACCCCTCCGAACCCAGTTCAGACCACTCCGAAACCAATTCGCACCACTCCGCAACCAGTTCGCACCACTCCGCAACCAGTTCGCACCACTCCACAACAAGTTCACATCCCTCCGAAACCAGTTCAGACCACTCCGCAACCAGTTAGCACCACTCCGCAACCAGTTCGCACCACTTGACAACCGATTCGCACCACTCCGCAACCAGTTCGCACCACTCCGCAACCAGTTCGCACCACTCCGCAACCAGTTCGCACCACTGCGCAACCAGTTCGCACCACTCCGCAACTAGTTCCTACCACTCCACAACCAGTTCGCACCACTCTGCATCCAGTTTGCACCACTCCGCAACCAGGTCGCACCACTCCGCAACCTGTTGGCACCACTCCGCAACCAGTTCGCACCGCTCCGCAACCAGTTCGCACCACTCCGAAAACAGATCGGACCACTCCGCAACCAGTTCGCACCACTGCGCAACCAGTTCGCACCACTCCGCAACTAGTTCCTACCACTCCACAACCAGTTCGCACCACTCTGCATCCAGTTTGCACCACTCCGCAACCAGGTCGCACCACTCCGCAACCTGTTGGCACCACTCCGCAACCAGTTCGCACCGCTCCGCAACCAGTTCGCACCACTCCGAAAACAGATCGGACCACTCCGCAACCAGTTCGCACCACTGCGCAACCAGTTCGCACCACTCCGCAACTAGTTCCTACCACTCCACAACCAGTTCGCACCACTCTGCATCCAGTTTGCACCACTCCGCAACCAGGTCGCACCACTCCGCAACCTGTTGGCACCACTCCGCAACCAGTTCGCACCGCTCCGCAACCAGTTCGCACCACTCCGAAAACAGATCGGACCACTCCGCAACCAGTTCGCACCACTGCGCAACCAGTTCGCACCACTCCGCAACTAGTTCCTACCACTCCACAACCAGTTCGCACCACTCTGCATCCAGTTTGCACCACTCCGCAACCAGGTCGCACCACTCCGCAACCTGTTGGCACCACTCCGCAACCAGTTCGCACCGCTCCGCAACCAGTTCGCACCACTCCGAAAACAGATCGGACCACTCCGCAACCAGTTCGCACCACTGCGCAACCAGTTCGCACCACTCCGCAACTAGTTCCTACCACTCCACAACCAGTTCGCACCACTCTGCATCCAGTTTGCACCACTCCGCAACCAGGTCGCACCACTCCGCAACCTGTTGGCACCACTCCGCAACCAGTTCGCACCGCTCCGCAACCAGTTCGCACCACTCCGAAAACAGATCGGACCACTCCGCAACCAGTTCGCACCACTGCGCAACCAGTTCGCACCACTCCGCAACTAGTTCCTACCACTCCACAACCAGTTCGCACCACTCTGCATCCAGTTTGCACCACTCCGCAACCAGGTCGCACCACTCCGCAACCTGTTGGCACCACTCCGCAACCAGTTCGCACCGCTCCGCAACCAGTTCGCACCACTCCGAAAACAGATCGGACCACTCCGCAACCAGTTCGCACCACTGCGCAACCAGTTCGCACCACTCCGCAACTAGTTCCTACCACTCCACAACCAGTTCGCACCACTCTGCATCCAGTTTGCACCACTCCGCAACCAGGTCGCACCACTCCGCAACCTGTTGGCACCACTCCGCAACCAGTTCGCACCGCTCCGCAACCAGTTCGCACCACTCCGAAAACAGATCGGACCACTCCGCAACCAGTTCGCACCACTGCGCAACCAGTTCGCACCACTCCGCAACTAGTTCCTACCACTCCACAACCAGTTCGCACCACTCTGCATCCAGTTTGCACCACTCCGCAACCAGGTCGCACCACTCCGCAACCTGTTGGCACCACTCCGCAACCAGTTCGCACCGCTCCGCAACCAGTTCGCACCACTCCGAAAACAGATCGGACCACTCCGCAACCAGTTCGCACCACTGCGCAACCAGTTCGCACCACTCCGCAACTAGTTCCTACCACTCCACAACCAGTTCGCACCACTCTGCATCCAGTTTGCACCACTCCGCAACCAGGTCGCACCACTCCGCAACCTGTTGGCACCACTCCGCAACCAGTTCGCACCGCTCCGCAACCAGTTCGCACCACTCCGAAAACAGATCGGACCACTCCGCAACCAGTTCGCACCACTGCGCAACCAGTTCGCACCACTCCGCAACTAGTTCCTACCACTCCACAACCAGTTCGCACCACTCTGCATCCAGTTTGCACCACTCCGCAACCAGGTCGCACCACTCCGCAACCTGTTGGCACCACTCCGCAACCAGTTCGCACCGCTCCGCAACCAGTTCGCACCACTCCGAAAACAGATCGGACCACTCCGCAACCAGTTCGCACCACTGCGCAACCAGTTCGCACCACTCCGCAACTAGTTCCTACCACTCCACAACCAGTTCGCACCACTCTGCATCCAGTTTGCACCACTCCGCAACCAGGTCGCACCACTCCGCAACCTGTTGGCACCACTCCGCAACCAGTTCGCACCGCTCCGCAACCAGTTCGCACCACTCCGAAAACAGATCGGACCACTCCGCAACCAGTTCGCACCACTGCGCAACCAGTTCGCACCACTCCGCAACTAGTTCCTACCACTCCACAACCAGTTCGCACCACTCTGCATCCAGTTTGCACCACTCCGCAACCAGGTCGCACCACTCCGCAACCTGTTGGCACCACTCCGCAACCAGTTCGCACCGCTCCGCAACCAGTTCGCACCACTCCGAAAACAGATCGGACCACTCCGCAACCAGTTCGCACCACTGCGCAACCAGTTCGCACCACTCCGCAACTAGTTCCTACCACTCCACAACCAGTTCGCACCACTCTGCATCCAGTTTGCACCACTCCGCAACCAGGTCGCACCACTCCGCAACCTGTTGGCACCACTCCGCAACCAGTTCGCACCGCTCCGCAACCAGTTCGCACCACTCCGAAAACAGATCGGACCACTCCGCAACCAGTTCGCACCACTGCGCAACCAGTTCGCACCACTCCGCAACTAGTTCCTACCACTCCACAACCAGTTCGCACCACTCTGCATCCAGTTTGCACCACTCCGCAACCAGGTCGCACCACTCCGCAACCTGTTGGCACCACTCCGCAACCAGTTCGCACCGCTCCGCAACCAGTTCGCACCACTCCGAAAACAGATCGGACCACTCCGCAACCAGTTCGCACCACTGCGCAACCAGTTCGCACCACTCCGCAACTAGTTCCTACCACTCCACAACCAGTTCGCACCACTCTGCATCCAGTTTGCACCACTCCGCAACCAGGTCGCACCACTCCGCAACCTGTTGGCACCACTCCGCAACCAGTTCGCACCGCTCCGCAACCAGTTCGCACCATGCCGCAACCAGTTCGCACCACTCCGCGACCAGTTCGCACCACTCCGCAACCCTTTCGCACGACTCCGCAACCCGTTCGCACCACTCCGCAACCTGTTCGCACCACTCCACATCCAGTTCGCACCCCTTCACAACCAGTTCCCACCACTCTGCGACCAGTTCACACCACTCCGCAACCAGTTCGCACCATTCCGCAACCGGTTCGCACCACTCCGCAACCAGGTCGCACCACTGCGCAACCAGATTGCACCACTCCGCAACCACTTCGCACCACTCCACAACCAGTTTGCACCACTCTGCAACCAGTTCGCACCACTCCACAACCAGCTCGCACCACTCCGCAACCAGTTCAAACCACTCCACAACAAGTTCGCACCACTCCGCAACCAGTCCACACCACTCCGAAACCAGTTCGCACCAGTCCGCAACAAGTTCACAAAACTTTGCAACCAGTTCGTACCACACCTCACCCAGTTTGCACCACTCGGAAACCAGTTCACACCACTCCGAAACGAGTTCGCACCACTCCGCAACCAGTTCGCACCACTCTGCAACCAGTTCGCACCACTCCAAAACCAGTTCGCACCACTCTGCAACCAGTTTGCACCACTCCGCAACCATTTCGCACCACTCCGCAACCAGTTCGGACCACTCCGCAACCAGTTCGCACCAGTCCGCAACCAGTTCGCACCACTCCAGAACCAGTTCGGACCACTCCGCAACCAGTTCGCACCAGTCCGCAACCAGTTCGCACCACTCCAGAACCAGTTCGGACCACTCCGCAACCAGTTCGCACCAGTCCGCAACCAGTTCGCACCACTCCAGAACCAGTTCGGACCACTCCGCAACCAGTTCGCACCAGTCCGCAACCAGTTCGCACCACTCCAGAACCAGTTCGGACCACTCCGCAACCAGTTCGCACCAGTCCGCAACCAGTTCGCACCACTCCAGAACCAGTTCGGACCACTCCGCAACCAGTTCGCACCAGTCCGCAACCAGTTCGCACCACTCCAGAACCAGTTCGGACCACTCCGCAACCAGTTCGCACCAGTCCGCAACCAGTTCGCACCACTCCAGAACCAGTTCGGACCACTCCGCAACCAGTTCGCACCAGTCCGCAACCAGTTCGCACCACTCCAGAACCAGTTCGGACCACTCCGCAACCAGTTCGCACCAGTCCGCAACCAGTTCGCACCACTCCAGAACCAGTTCGGACCACTCCGCAACCAGTTCGCACCAGTCCGCAACCAGTTCGCACCACTCCAGAACCAGTTCGGACCACTCCGCAACCAGTTCGCACCAGTCCGCAACCAGTTCGCACCACTCCAGAACCAGTTCGGACCACTCCGCAACCAGTTCGCACCAGTCCGCAACCAGTTCGCACCACTCCAGAACCAGTTCGGACCACTCCGCAACCAGTTCGCACCAGTCCGCAACCAGTTCGCACCACTCCAGAACCAGTTCGGACCACTCCGCAACCAGTTCGCACCAGTCCGCAACCAGTTCGCACCACTCCAGAACCAGTTCGGACCACTCCGCAACCAGTTCGCACCAGTCCGCAACCAGTTCGCACCACTCCAGAACCAGTTCGGACCACTCCGCAACCAGTTCGCACCAGTCCGCAACCAGTTCGCACCACTCCAGAACCAGTTCGGACCACTCCGCAACCAGTTCGCACCAGTCCGCAACCAGTTCGCACCACTCCAGAACCAGTTCGGACCACTCCGCAACCAGTTCGCACCAGTCCGCAACCAGTTCGCACCACTCCAGAACCAGTTCGGACCACTCCGCAACCAGTTCGCACCAGTCCGCAACCAGTTCGCACCACTCCAGAACCAGTTCGGACCACTCCGCAACCAGTTCGCACCAGTCCGCAACCAGTTCGCACCACTCCAGAACCAGTTCGGACCACTCCGCAACCAGTTCGCACCAGTCCGCAACCAGTTCGCACCACTCCAGAACCAGTTCGGACCACTCCGCAACCAGTTCGCACCAGTCCGCAACCAGTTCGCACCACTCCAGAACCAGTTCGGACCACTCCGCAACCAGTTCGCACCAGTCCGCAACCAGTTCGCACCACTCCAGAACCAGTTCGGACCACTCCGCAACCAGTTCGCACCAGTCCGCAACCAGTTCGCACCACTCCAGAACCAGTTCGGACCACTCCGCAACCAGTTCGCACCAGTCCGCAACCAGTTCGCACCACTCCAGAACCAGTTCGGACCACTCCGCAACCAGTTCGCACCAGTCCGCAACCAGTTCGCACCACTCCAGAACCAGTTCGGACCACTCCGCAACCAGTTCGCACCAGTCCGCAACCAGTTCGCACCACTCCAGAACCAGTTCGGACCACTCCGCAACCAGTTCGCACCAGTCCGCAACCAGTTCGCACCACTCCAGAACCAGTTCGGACCACTCCGCAACCAGTTCGCACCAGTCCGCAACCAGTTCGCACCACTCCAGAACCAGTTCGGACCACTCCGCAACCAGTTCGCACCAGTCCGCAACCAGTTCGCACCACTCCAGAACCAGTTCGGACCACTCCGCAACCAGTTCGCACCAGTCCGCAACCAGTTCGCACCACTCCAGAACCAGTTCGGACCACTCCGCAACCAGTTCGCACCAGTCCGCAACCAGTTCGCACCACTCCAGAACCAGTTCGGACCACTCCGCAACCAGTTCGCACCAGTCCGCAACCAGTTCGCACCACTCCAGAACCAGTTCGGACCACTCCGCAACCAGTTCGCACCAGTCCGCAACCAGTTCGCACCACTCCAGAACCAGTTCGGACCACTCCGCAACCAGTTCGCACCAGTCCGCAACCAGTTCGCACCACTCCAGAACCAGTTCGGACCACTCCGCAACCAGTTCGCACCAGTCCGCAACCAGTTCGCACCACTCCAGAACCAGTTCGGACCACTCCGCAACCAGTTCGCACCAGTCCGCAACCAGTTCGCACCACTCCAGAACCAGTTCGGACCACTCCGCAACCAGTTCGCACCAGTCCGCAACCAGTTCGCACCACTCCAGAACCAGTTCGGACCACTCCGCAACCAGTTCGCACCAGTCCGCAACCAGTTCGCACCACTCCAGAACCAGTTCGGACCACTCCGCAACCAGTTCGCACCAGTCCGCAACCAGTTCGCACCACTCCAGAACCAGTTCGGACCACTCCGCAACCAGTTCGCACCAGTCCGCAACCAGTTCGCACCACTCCAGAACCAGTTCGGACCACTCCGCAACCAGTTCGCACCAGTCCGCAACCAGTTCGCACCACTCCAGAACCAGTTCGGACCACTCCGCAACCAGTTCGCACCAGTCCGCAACCAGTTCGCACCACTCCAGAACCAGTTCGGACCACTCCGCAACCAGTTCGCACCAGTCCGCAACCAGTTCGCACCACTCCAGAACCAGTTCGGACCACTCCGCAACCAGTTCGCACCAGTCCGCAACCAGTTCGCACCACTCCAGAACCAGTTCGGACCACTCCGCAACCAGTTCGCACCAGTCCGCAACCAGTTCGCACCACTCCAGAACCAGTTCGGACCACTCCGCAACCAGTTCGCACCAGTCCGCAACCAGTTCGCACCACTCCAGAACCAGTTCGGACCACTCCGCAACCAGTTCGCACCAGTCCGCAACCAGTTCGCACCACTCCAGAACCAGTTCGGACCACTCCGCAACCAGTTCGCACCAGTCCGCAACCAGTTCGCACCACTCCAGAACCAGTTCGGACCACTCCGCAACCAGTTCGCACCAGTCCGCAACCAGTTCGCACCACTCCAGAACCAGTTCGGACCACTCCGCAACCAGTTCGCACCAGTCCGCAACCAGTTCGCACCACTCCAGAACCAGTTCGGACCACTCCGCAACCAGTTCGCACCAGTCCGCAACCAGTTCGCACCACTCCAGAACCAGTTCGGACCACTCCGCAACCAGTTCGCACCAGTCCGCAACCAGTTCGCACCACTCCAGAACCAGTTCGGACCACTCCGCAACCAGTTCGCACCAGTCCGCAACCAGTTCGCACCACTCCAGAACCAGTTCGGACCACTCCGCAACCAGTTCGCACCAGTCCGCAACCAGTTCGCACCACTCCAGAACCAGTTCGGACCACTCCGCAACCAGTTCGCACCAGTCCGCAACCAGTTCGCACCACTCCAGAACCAGTTCGGACCACTCCGCAACCAGTTCGCACCAGTCCGCAACCAGTTCGCACCACTCCAGAACCAGTTCGGACCACTCCGCAACCAGTTCGCACCAGTCCGCAACCAGTTCGCACCACTCCAGAACCAGTTCGGACCACTCCGCAACCAGTTCGCACCAGTCCGCAACCAGTTCGCACCACTCCAGAACCAGTTCGGACCACTCCGCAACCAGTTCGCACCAGTCCGCAACCAGTTCGCACCACTCCAGAACCAGTTCGGACCACTCCGCAACCAGTTCGCACCAGTCCGCAACCAGTTCGCACCACTCCAGAACCAGTTCGGACCACTCCGCAACCAGTTCGCACCAGTCCGCAACCAGTTCGCACCACTCCAGAACCAGTTCGGACCACTCCGCAACCAGTTCGCACCAGTCCGCAACCAGTTCGCACCACTCCACAGCCAGTTCGCACCACTCCGCAACCAGTTCGCACCAGTTCGCAACCAGTTTGCACCACTGTGAAACCAGTTCGCATCACTCCTCGACCAGTTCGCACAACTCCGCAACCATTTCGCACCACTCCGCAACCCTTTTGCACCACTCCGCAACCAGTTCGCACCACTTCGCAACCAGTTTGCACCAACCCGCAACCAGTTTGCACAACTTCGCAACCAGTTTTCACCATTCCGCAACCAGTTCTCACCACTGCTCAAGCAGTTCGCACCTCTCGGCAACCAGTTCACACCACTCCGCAACTGGTTCGCACCACTCCACAACCAGGTCGCACAACTCCGAAACCAGTTCGCACCACTCCGCAAGCAGTTCGCACCACTCCAAAACCAATCCGCACCACTCCGCAACCAGTTCGCACCACTTCACAACCAGTTTGCACCAATTTACAACCGGTTCGCACCACTCCACAACCAGCTCGCACCACACCGCAACCAGTTCGCACCACTCCTCAACCGGTTTGCACCGCTCGGAAACCAGTTCGCACCACTCCGCAACCAGTTCGCTCCAATCTGCAACCAGTTCGCACCACTCCGCAACCAGATCACAACACTCTGCAACCAGTTCGTACCACTCTTCAGCCAGTATGCTCCACTCCGGTACCCTTTCGCACCTCTCCGCAACCACTGTGCACCACACCTCAACCAGTTCGCACCACTCCTCCTACAGTTCACACCACTCCGCAACCAGTTCGCACCACTCTGCAACCAGTTTGCACCACTCCGCAACCAGTTCGAACCAGTCCGCAACCAGTTCGCACCACTTCGTAACCAGTTCCCACCTCTCCGCAACCAGTTCGATTCACTCTGCAGCCAGTTTGCACCAATCCGCAACCGGTTTGCACCACTCCGCAACCAGTTTGCACCAATCCTCGTCCAGTTTGCACCACTCCGCAACCAGTTTGCACCACTCCGCAACCAGTTCGCAACACTCCGCAACCAGTTTGCACCACTTCGCAACCAGTTTGCACCACTCCGCAACCAGTTCGCAACACTCCGCAACCAGTTTGCACCACTTCGCAACCAGTTTGCACCAATCCGTAACCAGTTTGCACCACTCCGCAACCAGTTTGCACCACTCCGCAATCAGTTTGCACCACTTTGCAACCAGTTCACTCCACACCTCAACCAGTTCGCACCACTCCGCAACTAGTTCGCACTACTCTGCAACCGGTTCACACCACTCTGCACCCAGTTCGCACCATTCCGCAACCAGTTTGCATCACTCCGCAACCAGTTCGCACCACTCCGCAACCAGTTCGCACCACTCCGCAACCAGTTTGCACCACTCCGCAACTAGTTCCTACCACTCCGCAACCAGTTTTCACCACTCAGCAACCAGTTTGCACCACTTCGCAACCAGTTTGCACCACTCCGCAACCAGTTCTCACCACTCCGCAACCACTTTGCACCACTCCGCAACCAGTTCGCACAACTGCGCAACCAGTTCGCACCACTTCGCAACCACTCCGCACCACTCCGCAGCCAGTTCGCACCACTCCGCAACCGGTTCGCACCACTCCGCAACCAGGTCGCACCACTCCGCAACCAGGTCTCACCACTCCGCAACCAGTTTTCACCACTCCGCAACCAGGTCGCACCACTCCACAACCACCTCGCACCACTCTGCAACCAATTCGCACCACTCTGCAACCGGTTCGCAGCACTGCGCAACCAAGTCGCACCACTCCGCAACCAGTTTGCACCACTCTGCAACCAGTTCCCACCACTCCGCAACCAGCTCGCACCACTCTGCAACCAGGTCGCACCACTTCGCAACCAGTTCCCACCTCTCCGTAACTAGTTCGCACCACTCTGCAACCAGTTCGCACCACTCTGCAACCAGTTCGCACCACTCTGCACACAGTTCGCACGACTCCGCATCAAGTTCGCACCAGTCCGCAACCAGTTCGCACCACTCCGCAACCAGTTCGCAGACCTCCGCAGCCAGTTCGCACCACTCCGCAACCAGTTTGCACCACTCCGCAACCAGTTCGCACCACTCCGCAACCTGTTCGCACCACTCCGCAACCAGTTCGCACCACTCCGCAACCAGTTCGTACCACTCCGCA
>SZWC01012545.1:52853-62952 GCA_023375785.1 Penium margaritaceum | reverse complement strand
ACCAGTTCGCACCACTCCGCAACCAGTTCGCACCACTCCGCAACCAGTTCGCACCAATCCGCAACCAGTTCACACCACTCCACAACCAGTTCGCACCACTCCCCAACCGGCTCGCACCACTCCGCAACCAGGTCGCACCACTCCGCAACCATTTCGCACCACTCCGCAACCAGTTTGCACCACTCCACAACCAGTTCACACCCCTCCGCAACCAGTTCTTACCACTCCGCAACCAGTTCGCACCACTCCGTAACCAGGTCGCACCACTCCAAAACCATCTCGCACCACTCGGCAACCAATTCGCACCAATCCGCAACTGGTTGCAGCACTGCGCAACCAAGTGGCACCACTCCGCAACCAGTTTGCACCACTCTGCAACCAATTCCCACCACTCCGCAACCAGTTTGCACCACTCTGCAACCAGGTCGCACCACATCGCAACCAGTTCCCACCTCTCCGTCACTATTTTGCACCACTCTGCAACCAGTTCGACCACTCTGCAACCTGTTCGCACCACTCTGCAACCACTTCGCACGACTCCGCATCCACTTTGCACCACTCCGCAACCAGTTCGCACCACTCCGCAGCCAGTTCGAAGACCTCCGCAACCAGTTCGCACCACTCCGCAACCAGTTTGCACCACTCCGCAACCAGTTCGCACCACTCTGCAACCAGTTCGCACCACCTCGCAACCAGTTCGCACCACTCTGCAACCAGTTCGCACCACCTCGCAACCAGTTCGCACCACTCTGCAACCAGTTCGCACCACCTCGCAACCAGTTCGCACCACTCTGCAACCAGTTCGCACCACCTCGCAACCAGTTCGCACCACTCTGCAACCAGTTCGCACCACCTCGCAACCAGTTCGCACCACTCTGCAACCAGTTCGCACCACCTCGCAACCAGTTCGCACCACTCTGCAACCAGTTCGCACCACCTCGCAACCAGTTCGCACCACTCTGCAACCAGTTCGCACCACCTCGCAACCAGTTCGCACCACTCTGCAACCAGTTCGCACCACCTCGCAACCAGTTCGCACCACTCTGCAACCAGTTCGCACCACCTCGCAACCAGTTCGCACCACTCTGCAACCAGTTCGCACCACCTCGCAACCAGTTCGCACCACTCTGCAACCAGTTCGCACCACCTCGCAACCAGTTCGCACCACTCTGCAACCAGTTCGCACCACCTCGCAACCAGTTCGCACCACTCTGCAACCAGTTCGCACCACCTCGCAACCAGTTCGCACCACTCTGCAACCAGTTCGCACCACCTCGCAACCAGTTCGCACCACTCTGCAACCAGTTCGCACCACCTCGCAACCAGTTCGCACCACTCTGCAACCAGTTCGCACCACCTCGCAACCAGTTCGCACCACTCTGCAACCAGTTCGCACCACCTCGCAACCAGTTCGCACCACTCTGCAACCAGTTCGCACCACCTCGCAACCAGTTCGCACCACTCTGCAACCAGTTCGCACCACCTCGCAACCAGTTCGCACCACTCTGCAACCAGTTCGCACCACCTCGCAACCAGTTCGCACCACTCTGCAACCAGTTCGCACCACCTCGCAACCAGTTCGCACCACTCTGCAACCAGTTCGCACCACCTCGCAACCAGTTCGCACCACTCTGCAACCAGTTCGCACCACCTCGCAACCAGTTCGCACCACTCTGCAACCAGTTCGCACCACCTCGCAACCAGTTCGCACCACTCTGCAACCAGTTCGCACCACCTCGCAACCAGTTCGCACCACTCTGCAACCAGTTCGCACCACCTCGCAACCAGTTCGCACCACTCTGCAACCAGTTCGCACCACCTCGCAACCAGTTCGCACCACTCTGCAACCAGTTTACACCACTCCGCAACCAGTTTGTACCACTCTGCAACCAGTTTGCACCACTCCGCAACCAGTTGGCACCACTCCGCAACCAGTTCGCACTACTCCGCAACCAATTCGCACCACTTCGCAGCCACTTCGCACCACTCCGCAACCAGCTCGCACCACTCCTCAACCAGTTCGCACCAGTCCGCAACTTGTTCGCACCACTCTGCAACCAGTTTACACCACCCTGCAACCAGTTCGCACCACTCCGCAACCAGTTTGCACCAATCCGCAACCAGTTCGCACCACTCCGCAACGAGTTCACACCACTGAGCAACCAGATCGCACCTCTCAGCAACCAGTTCGCACCACTCCGCAACCAGTTCTCACCACACTGCAACCAGTTCGCACCACTCCGCAACCAGTTCGCACCACTCCGCAACGAGTTTGCACCACCCCGCAACAAGTTCGTACCACTCCGCAACCAGTTCACACCACTCCGCAACCAGTTGGTACCACTCCGCAACCAGTTCGCACCACTCCGCAACGAGTTTGCACCACCCCGCAACAAGTTCGTACCACTCCGCAACCAGTTCACACCACTCCGCAACCAGTTGGTACCACTCCGCAACCAGTTCGCACCACTCCGCAACGAGTTTGCACCACCCCGCAACAAGTTCGTACCACTCCGCAACCAGTTCACACCACTCCGCAACCAGTTGGTACCACTCCGCAACCAGTTCGCACCACTCCGCAACGAGTTCACACCACTGAGCAACCAGATCGCACCTCTCAGCAACCAGTTCGCACCACTCCGCAACCAGTTCTCACCACACTGCAACCAGTTCGCACCACTCCGCAACCAGTTACACCACTCCGCAACCAGTTCGCACCACTCTGCAACCAGTTCGCACCACTGATACCCCCATTTTTGCCGCGCACAATGCTACTTCCGCGCCTTCTAACTCCGCGTTTGCCCTGCTCCGCGATTCTGCTGCTCCGCGATTCTACTACTCCGCGATTCTGCTGCCCCCTTCTCCGCTACCTCTTCTCAACTTCCGCGGCTCCCTCCTTGCCAGCACAAGAGTCCGCCACCTCGTGGCCTCTGACTCCTTCGCCCGCAGAACCCCGTTCTGTGGTCGTGTGCAAGGTCGCAGAGTCGCAAAGAGCACTCCTTGCCCGACTCGTGCTCCCTGGTGACGACAGCACTCAGCGGTATCTTGGGTTGCTCTCATGAGGGGTGGATTGAACAGTAGGTTCCGCGCACAGCTAGAAGATATGAATCTATCCTCCGCGGAACGACTCCGCGGAGAGCACGGTTGCAAGTTTCTCAACTGGTGCGGATCTCAGAGGGTGGAGCGGGGGCGTGAACCAAGACCAGCACTCGCGCGGATTGATGACACAGAGGGACTCTTGAGCTCATGAGCGGGAAATGAACTTGCATTCACTCAAGTCACAAGAGATTAGACAAAGAGGAGGCAAGTTTGGTCATCGGCCAGATTGTGCTAATCCCTCCGCTACACTACTACTTTGTATCCATCAAAACTAGCTCTCTAAGACACCTCCCATCACTCCTTCCCTTATTTCGGACTCCGCACGGCGCGCTACGCACCGCGGGTCTCGTCCTTGACACACACACACACGTCACTACTTTATTTCCTTGTTCTGCCACTACATATTCCTCTAGTCCGCGGCTCGGACGCTCGCGGTCTTGTGCTCTTCCTTGAATCTTCATCTTTGCGCGGTGCGTCCTCTCGGTCCTCCTGCTTGATTATCGCTGCCCATCTTGAGCTCTCATTGGTCGAGCTTCCCTCTGACGTCTGGTCCTCCCGTCGTGCATCTCTGTACGTTCACAGCTTCAGCTTCTCCGCGGCTCGACCCATGTTCCCTTCTCACCGCGGATTCTCATCCTACTCTTCCCCCCTTTCCTGTTCTTCCGTGGCCATTTCTGTCTCCTGGCGGCAAATTTTCCCGCCTCTTCTCCCGATTGCTCTGAGATTCCGCGCCACCCCTCGCTCTACCGTAATTCTATCGCGGGAGCCAGTATGCCTTGCGCGTTCTCCGACACTCCGCGGTTCCCCTGTTATCTTCCTCCGCGGATCACTGGTCGCGGAAGCTTTGTTCCGCGGATCTTTGGATGGCGGTGATCTCTCCTCCGCGGATCCATCTTTTCCTCACCGGAGATGCGGTGGATCCCCGCCTCACACTGATGCCCCCAACCCCCCTTTTCCAGGACTCTGTCCCATAGTCTCCTTATTGCAACAGGCGAGTGAACTTTCCTTGGGGAGCTGGCCACTGCCGCTGTTGACAAGGGCGGCAGTAGGTTTCCACCTCTCCACCTTCACGCTGATACCGCGCAGAGCATTCTTGATTCACATACAGCTGGCAGCCCTCACACCTGGCTCCGGCGGTGATATCTTCCGCGCCCAGTCTCGTTTTGCAGGTAGAGTAGTGGGGGACTCGTTCATATGTTCTGCAGCTAGTGCAGCGGTACACCATCAGCCCCTCCTCATTTCTGCCCACCTCTGTGGCGCACTGCGCGTGGGCCCATCCTCCGCAATGCTCACAATGGCACGCTGTCCCTGTGACAACCCCCATACATCCGTCTCCGCAGCACTGCAGTCCAGAGTTCTCCGCACCCCAGTTTGCTTTTCTGGGTTGTGCCAAGCATTGGTGGCATGTCCATACTCCCTCCTTGTCCCTCTTGCCACACCGCACATGGCACATTTTCAAGCACGTGCCACATCCCTTGCCGAACTTCGCCATCTCTTCGTGGCAGGCTGCGCAAGCAGGTTCTCGGGTCTCCGCGATGAAGCTGAGGTAGCAGTCTGCCTCGAGGAGCTCATTGCCCACACATTGGTGGCAATGGCCTTTCCGGGCGGAACTGCCGGCAACCAGGCATTCACGGTGCGCCAACCTTGTGCAGACAACACATTTTTCCCCGTCCGGTATGGTCTTTAGGCATGTAGGGCATGCCGCGGATTGGTGCCCTTCCATTCCCGGTTCCTCCTCTTCCTCTGATTCTTCCTCTTCCTCTCCCTCATTCACTCGCGGTGCCCTGCGAACACCTCGTTGCCTCTCAACCTCTTCTCTGCACCTCCTGCACACCGCAGCCCCGCTTCGCCCTCCGCGCCCATCACGAGGTGGGGCCAAGCAACCGGTGCAGATCTTGCCCAGGCATCCGCCACAGTCCTGCACCTCCACTCCCCACCACTGGCCGCATTGAGCGCATTTCCTTTTTTCAAGTTCCTTCCTCCTTTTCTCTTCCGCCGCGACCCGTCCCTCCGCCTGCCACTGCCTCATTGTGGCCCCGGAAACGGAGCGCGGACCTCTTCTTCGCTCTGGATGTCCTTCTTCCTTCTCCTCCTCTTCCTCCTCCTCCTCTGGGTCCCATCTCCCGCGGGGCGGCGCTCCCCCAGCGCCGCGTCCTGCTCCCTCTTCCTCACCCCCTTTCTTTGCGGCCTCCCGTTGAGCAGCCTCCTTCAGGCATCGCAGGCAGGTTCGATTTCGTCCAATGCAGGTCTTGGATGCTCCGCCGGCGTACTGATGCGCTAGATTCCCGCATACCCGGCACACCACCTTTAGGAGTGGTTCAGCAGGGAGGTTCTTTCCGCACCACACACAAGGGCCTGTGTAGTCAGCCAGGGCCTTAGGGCTCATGGGCATCATTGTCTACGGTGGTACCTTCTGGGATAGCTGCAGGGATACTCCCGTTGGAGTCCGCTCGGGCTGAGGCTCAGGTCTGCCTTCAGACTCCTTTCCCTGGTCCCGCAGCTTTCCCTGCTCTTGCCGTCTCTTCTCCTGCTGCTCTTGCTGTTGCTCCCGCCTCCGCGGCTCGCGTTGTTGTTCATTCTGCACCTCCTCCACGGCAAGTTTGCGGACATTGGACTCCTCCTCCTCAACCTCCTCTGGTTCCTGGCTCCATTCCTGCTCTTGCCGTGACACCTGCCCTTCACAGATGTCTAGCACCTCTTCCGCTCTCCATCCCCTTGAGCCCTTCCGCTACCCCAGAGGCGGTAGGCGACCTCCTACCCCGGGGATGTGCGTCTGCCATGCAGGTGGCAGCAGCACAAATTCCGTGGCTGGGTAGCTGCGGTCGCTGAACCCCTCCGGTCCCTTCAACCACACTTGCCCCGCCTCCACGCTAGCCACGCGGCACACTTCCCGCGGCTCACCTGCCTCTCTGCCGGCGCTGGGAAAGGGGCGGAGATACACCAGGTGGCCTTCCTTGATGGGCCCATGGTTCAGCCGTCGGTTTGCCGCGTCACATCCGCGCCAGGCAGCGACCGAACCTCTCAACCGCGCCTCTGCCCGCATGGCCTTTGTCCGCTCGCAGCGCTCGCGGAACCATTCCGCGACCGCCTTGTCCTTCTCATCCTCCGAGAGTTTCTCTTGCTCCTCTGGGACAAGGGGTAGCCCCAGCGGCTTCTGGGGCATGCCCATTGCCGCATGCGGTGGTTGTCTGAAGAGGAGCATGTGGGGTGAGAAGGAGGTTCTCGGCTGGGTGTCGTGTTGATGAAGTGAGCTGTTTTCCTCAGCTTCTCAGTCCAGCTGCTGCCCTCCGCGGTTGTCACTGCCCTTTCTAGTATGTCGTGCACCCGCTCCACTTGTCCTTGTGACTCTGGCCGGTACCGCCCGGAGTGCACGTGGCGGACCCCCCACTCCTCCAATTCCTCTCTGAAGACCCCCATGAACTCCGTGCCGTTGTCGCTGTGCACCACGCTGCAGCCACCAAAGCGGTAGAAAACTTCCTCGCGGATGAACCTCGCTGCGGTGGCTGAACTCTTGTTGGGCACAGCGCGGACCCAGAGATACTTCGTGAAGTGGTCCACCGGTGCAATCTAGTATCAGTTCCCTTGGTCGCGGTGTGCGCGGGGGCCGTGGAAGTCGATGACAATCTTTTCCAACGGCTCGCCGATAGGGAAAGGTTGGAACAACGGCTGGTCCCGCGGCGTGGTTTTTCGCGCTTGTTCGCAGGGGGCGCAGTGTTGTAACACATCCTTGATGATGGCCGCCAGGTTCGGCATGTGGATGATGGGCGTTAGGCGAGCTTTCAGTGCCTTCACGCCAGTGTGATGGTGGCGGTGGTAAGCCTCCACAACTGCCTTGTGCAATGTTGGCGGGGACACCCACAAGACACGCGAAGTTATCCTCCAGAGATGACCGTTCTCCCAGGCATACTGCTCAGACAGGCGAGCCAGGTCGTCCTTTTTCCTGCAGTCGAATTCCACCCCCAGCCGTACTTCCAGGTCCGCGTACACCTTCTGCGCCTCCGCCTTCTGCTGTTCCTTGCTGCTGGCGCGGAGAAGGATGTGGGCGGTCTGCCAGATCCGCCAGTCGTGTGTTTCCATGGGCCCCTTCCTCCCCGCTTTCTCTGTCATTGCTTCCCCTGGCTTCCGCTTTGTTTCTGGCAATATTGCCAGCAATCCGCACGCTCGCCTCCCATCCTGCTCCGCTTTCATCACCTCGAACTTCTTGCGGTTCTCTTCATCATAGACGGGTGGCTCTCTATCCCAAGGGTCAGGTGCAGGGAAGAGCCGAAGGATTTTGACCGCTCGAAGCCCTCCTTCATCCCACTGCTCTCGCAGCCTGCTCTCAGCGGGGCCGCTCGGGCGTCTGCCGCGTCCACCAGCACGGTGCAGCTCAATTACCTCCTCCTTCCTCTGTGGAGCCGTTCCTGGATCCCGCAGCAATCCCTGACTGCGTGCGAGGGGTTGTTCCTCTTTCGAGTCTCCCGGTGACGCACTGATTTCGGAAACCACCATTACCGCCTCTTTCTCCGCGCGTCCCCTCCTTTCCGGCACCTTGCGTGCAGCTGCTGTCGCGGCCTCTCCCAAGACAGGCCGCAGTGGAGCCGGCATCATCTCTGTAGGCAAGTGTACTGTATGCAGTACCGCCATCAGAAGTTCCGCTGCCTGTGCAGCCTCCCGCTGGGCCTGCGCCAACTGTTCCGGTGTTACGCCGGGGCTGGGGCCTTCGTGTACCCGAGGTTGTTTCTCTTTCCGTAGCTCCACGACCGCTTCCTCTTCCGCCTTCCTCTTTCCTTCCGGAGCAGGAGTTGTCTTCTCCGGGAAAGTCCATGGTGGCTCTTCACTTCAACTGGTGTCTGCCGGCGCTGTTGTCCTGTCCTGGCTCAGCGTCGCTGCTGCTTTCCGCACCACTGCCGCCGCTCGGGCCTGAAGTTGTGCCTTCCGCCGTAGGGAGCCAGCGGATGGCTCCGGACGGTAGCGCTTGACGCCAGCCTTGTACTTGTTCCCCATCTGCTCTCCTTCGGCTCCTACCTGCCTCGCCGCGGTCCTATCTATTGTTGCTTCCTTTGCTGCCTCCGTTGCTATACTACCTGCTCCCACTCTGGCCGCGGTTGCTTGTGTTTCTGATGCTACCTGTGCCTCCGTGGCTGCTACCTCTACTACTTTGTCTGTCGCTATCACTGTTGCCTCTACTGCCACTACTGCTGCTGCCTCTGCTTCTGCTTTTGCCGCTTCTGTTGCTGCTGTAATTGCCTCCACTTCCGCCGCTTCTGCTGTTGCTGCTACTGCTTTTGCCATTGCTGCTGCCGCCACTGCTTCCGCTTCCCCATTGATTTCCCTTATGAGTTCTTATGCAGTCTCCTTGTCTGTCTTAGCTGCCGCGTCCCGTTCCTTAGCCAATCGGGTGTCCTTCTTTGCGGCTTTTGCGGCCAACCGCTCTGACTCGGCTGCCTCTTCCTCCCATTCCTTTCGCAGGCGTTCCTGCATCTGCTGCAACTGAGGGGAGGGCGGGGTGTACTCGCGAGCCTCCTCCACCTCCGCATCCCTCTTGCTCTTGTCCTCTCGGCATATTTCCGCTGCCTCCTTGGCCCAGTGCCGCACCTCTTCTTGCTTGAGATTCAGTCCCTTTCCTCGAACCACGGTCCAGTGTGTCTCCGCGACTACTGCCGCTACCCTAGTGCGTATCACATTCTGGAGCGTCAGCGTCCAGCATTTTTCCATGGCTTCCATCCAGCATCCCTCAAGTCCCTGGGTGTCCGCAAGCCACAATCTTTATTCTTGAGGGTATTGATCGCTCCATCTGGCATAGACGAGGTTGAGCAAATATCCCCACCTCCATTCGTCTGCCGCGGACCTTCTCCGCAGTGCCTTTGCCGATCCAGGTGCCTGGTCATTCACATGGTACAGGATGAGGGCTCTGGCCCTCTCCTGGAGCAGGTCCACATACCGTCTTTCTGGATTGCTCCACTAGTCCTTCCGCACCCTGTTCCACCACACTCGAGCGGCTTCCAGTGATGGGTCCGCCCGTTCGGTGTCTAGTAGTTCCGCGACGCCAGTCATGTCACTGGCCATCACTGGTTTGATGTTCAGGCTATCTCGCAGTGCCAAAACAAGGCGCTCTGCGCCTGCTGTCTCCAGCAGGAGCACCTGCCTCTCGTGCACTCCGAGGGCCAGCACCCCCGTGGCTGCTCCCTTTAGTACTACCTGCCACATCCTGCCGAACAGTGAGTCCTCGAATTCCGCGCGGATCACTTCCGGAATCTCTGTCAGCAGCTGGAGCATGACGCTGCTTACCACCTCCAGTGGCAGGGCTTCTTTGGGCTGCTCTCCGCTGTCTCCCGAGCTTTCCTTGAGGTACGTTCTTGCCCCCTCCATCACCGTTCCGGTGCCCAGCAAGGGGCGTGCGGGTTGCCGAGTTGGACTGCCGCGGGAGGTCGGCGGGGAGTGAGAGAGCGCCGTCGTGGCCGGGGAGGGGACTGAGGTGACCAGGGTTCGAGCTTCATCTCACGGGCTTGGTGTTGGGGTGGCGGTTGTTTTTGCCGCTGCCTGTGTGGCTTCCATCGCTGGCTCAATGCGTCTGACGATCTGCGTCGGTGTGCTTGTGGCCGGGCCTTGTCGCGACGGGCCTGGTGATCTGGCCACAAGTGGTATGACCTGCGTTGGTGTTCGTTCCGCGGAACTCGATCGCGGTGGGATTGTTGCTGCTGATTTTGCAGTTGGTGTCACGGTCATCCCTGCGGCCGGGCTGGGCCGCGGTGAGGCCGCAGCCGCTGCTGGGGTAGCCGTTACTGGTGTTGGCGGGGTTCTCGTCACCGAGCCAGGTCGGGACGCGCCTGTTGCAGCCGGAGGTGGTGCTTGTGTCCTTGCAGGTGCGGTCGTTGTCGTGGGTCCCTGCCGCGGTGGGGCCGCTGTTCCCGTTGGTGGTGTTGGTATCCGTGCTGGGCGGTGCCCCGCGCCCATGTTAAGAGCAGGGCGGCGTAGCTGCCGTCGGGAGGGTCCACCCCCCCCCCCCCCCCCCCCCCCC
>SZWC01012545.1:41659-52787 GCA_023375785.1 Penium margaritaceum | reverse complement strand
GGGGGGGGCCCCCCCCCCCCCCCCCCCTCCCGCGACGAAGGCGCGGACCCCAAGCCTTGATTGTGTGCCATGTCGGATGCTCCGTGGGCAAGAGCCCTACTGCGTGTTATCCGTCGAGTGTGTCGGGCGCTGGTGAGAGCTGAGTCGAAAGTGGAGGTGACCGCTCTCGGAGATGGCCGATGCGAGGTAAATAGTGGGGTTAATGATCGAATGTCGGAACTGGAAATGAGACTGAGGATGCCGGCACCGATTAACATATCCGCTTGGCGTGGCGCGAGCCTGTCCGCTGCGAGCAGAATATCGTATGTGTGGACATCGCTGACCAGGACGGTTTGTGCCGCATGTACGTTCGCCACCTGCATGGGGACGCCCGCGATTTGTCCGAGCGGCGCGTCAATGTCTCCGGTGGAGATAGTGAAGCGGAGTCGAGTGGGTTGGATGAGGTGTTGCATGTGGAGCGAGCGGACCATCCGGAGCGCAATCGTTGTATGAGTGGCGCCAGTTTCCACGATGGCCACGAATTTGCGGTCACAGATCCACACGTAACACCACGCCACGTGGACATCGGGGGGTGTGGGCGGTCCGGGGGTGAGGGCCGCGGGTGCCCAGGTGCGTGATGCACATGTAGCGGCACCGTGTAAGATAGAGTGAGTGAGGATGATACTGCGGGATAATAGGCGGATGCCAACCAGGCTACTTCGCGTGCATGAGAGGCGGATGCCATGAGGGGAGAGGGAGGTATTGTGAGTGTCGAGGAAGGCGCGGAGGCTGTCTGCAGACTCAGGGAAGTGGAGAAGGAAATCTACCAGAGTGAGGGGATGGCGGCTCTCCAGAAGTGTTGTGGCGGGAGTAGAAGAGTGTGGTTTGCTCAGTGGGGAAGTCTGTGGTGGAGCAGCGGACGTTCTTGAGGCTCGCGGATTTGCATACCGTGGGGGAATATGGGAAGCAATTTCTTCCAACGTCCAACTGCGGATGGTAGGGTTGTACCTGCGAGCAAGCTGCAGACAAGACACGGCGATGGCTGGTAAAGTCTCCGCGACGGTCCACTCCACGGCGGGATCGAGCTCATTCAAGAGCTGCAAAGCGACTTTTTGTTCCTCCTCGTCGAATTCTCTTGCCACTCCCTCCCATTCTGCCTCGGTGGGAGGAGGTGGTGTTCCGATTTCTGGAACAGGTGCTTCATCATCCAGGAGTGCCTCCGCTGTGTCTGGCGGTACCTGGTCTGGGTCTGGCCAGCCAGTGCGCGGAAGTCGGCTCTGGGCATCCGCGTTGCGGTTTGCAAATGCAGGTTGGTACTTGATCTTCATGTTGTAACACTAGAGAAGAAGTGCCCACTTGGCGAGGATGCCTTCATGGTTTTGAGTAGTTAGGAGCCACTGCAGCGCCTGGTGGTCTGTAAGAACCATGAACGGCTTGCCATTCTTGATGTAATCGCGGAAGTGTTGGAGTGCCCAGAGGACGGCCAGGCATTCGCCCTTCACCGGAGGGTACTTCCGCTCCCCATCAATGAGGGCCCTACTGGCGTAGGCGATCACCCTCTGCGTGAGTTCCTACACTGTCTGGGAGAGGATGGCCCCAAGTCCATCCCGCGACCAGTCGGTGGTGATAGAGAACGGGAGGTTGAAGTCGGGGAACTCGAGCATAGGCGCGGTAACGAGACCGTGCTTTATCTCCTTCCATGCGTCCGCGTAAGCTGACGTCCATTCAACTGGCACGTCCTGGTGCGTTAATTCTTGGAGCGGCTTGATGATGCGCGCATGGTCACGCACAAATGTCCGGTAGAATGAGACGAATCCCAGGAAGATCTTCACTTGTCCTGCGGAAGTGGGCTAGCGCCATTCATGTACTGCCGCAATCTTTTTTGGGTCTGTCTTTATGCCATCCGCGCTCATCACGAAGCCCAAGAACTCCATTTCCGCGGCCCTGATAGAGCACGTGGCTGCCTTGAGCTTCAGGTTAGCTCTGCGGAGGGCAGTGAAGACGGCGGCCAGGGAGGAGAACAGTTCCTCGAAGGTGTGAGCCGCGACCATGATGTCGTCGATGTAGCAGCTAACATTGGGGATTCTGCTTAGAGTAAAGTCCATGACCCGCTGGAATGTCGCGCTTGCATTGCGGAGTCCAAAGGGCATACGTGTAAACGCATATAGGCCTTTTGGTGTCACAAACACAGTTTTGGCGATGGATTCCGGGTGAATTGGGACGGCGTGAAAGGCAGCCTTCACATCGAGCTTTGCAAACCATCCGCGACCCTGTTGGCGCTCCTGTATGTCGACAATTAGAGGCATGGGGTACGCATCTTCCTCGGTCACGCGGTTGAGATCGCGGAAGTCAACGCAGAATCGCTTGGACCCATCCGGCTTCCCAACGATGACCAGATTAGCACGCCAGGGGCTGACAATTGGGACAATCACCCCCTGCGCCTTGAGTTCCGCGAGCCCCTCTGTGATGATCTTTTCTTGGTCCGGAAGGATGCGCCGCACCTTCTGTTTTGTGGGCGCGGAGTCCCCCGTGGAAATGACATGGAAGGCTTCCACGGCCCCCAGGTCAGCTGCAGAACCAGCGAAGATGTCCGCGAATGCGTCCAGCAGATCACGGAAGTCCTGCTTCTGGGCGGGCGAGAGTCGTGAGTGGAGCATGTGATCCCATCGCGGTGGGGGCCATGGTCCCGTGTCGCGGAGTGGGTAGAATTCCTCTTCTTCTTCGAGTTGATGGCCATCTCCTAAGACACGTTGTCCCCTCTACCACAGTCCTAGGAGGTTGGTTTGCACTCCGAGCTTGTTTGACTCCTCCGCGAGCCCCTGCCATTCTGCTGTTGTGACTTGTTCCGCGGCAGGCATGTCAGCTGGGACGGAGGGCAATCTACTTGTATGAGCTTGAGAGTCCTCTGCCGCTGCATCCAGGAGGGAGAAGGATTCGCCGCCGGTCACAGGCACCGCTATCCTGTCTCCGATGGTAATGGAGCAAAATGCGTCTCCCCCAGAGGCGAAACTGAGTCGCATGATTCCAAGGGAGAAAAGAAGGTTGGCCTGTCGCGGTACCAGGTAATCCATGCCCAGGAGTACGTCATATGTCCTGGCCTGCGTGACTTGGACGTTCAACGGTTCATGGAGAGATCCCACCTGTATGGGTAGGCCGTTAACTTCCCCATCTCCATAGTCCATTCCGCCCGCCGAGTTGGTGAAAAGGCGTCGAGTAGGGGGGATGCGGTCTGTCCATCCGACCACAAGAAGAACGCGGAACGCCACAGTGGTGTGGGTGGCCCCTGTGTCAATTATGGCCAGGAACTTCCTTCCACATATCCAAACCATGCAGCAGGCGACCTCGTAATGGTTTTCATCCCAACGCGGTGGTTCCAGGGGCTGCGATGCCCATCCACACTCTTCTTCCGCAAGGCTCAGTGCGAGTGAAGTGTCAGGTACCGCACGGCGGGTATTCTGTGTGCCAGCGGTGGGCGCGGTGCAGCTGAGGGAGATGCCCACAGCTTGAAGGCGTTGATTGGCTCTGGAGAACTCCTCTTTCAGTCGCGGTGCAATCTCTGGGTGAATGCGGAGGAACTCAAAGAAGTTTACTTCCGCAATGGGAGTGGTGAACAACCGTTGGATGGGATCAGTGCTTTCCTCCGCGGCCGCTGGGGCTCCTGTTGGTGCCGGCGAAGATGGGGCAGGTTGCTTTTCTACTGCGGGTGGTGGTTTCATTTGTCGTTGTTTCTCCGGCACGACGGTACGTTTAGCAATTGCCTCTTGGAAACGTTGCTCTACTACTTCTGCCTTGCGCCGCATATCTTCCTGTACTATGGCGGCCATCTGGAGATCCCATCCGCGCAAGCCTAATTCTTGGACTTGTGCAATGAGAGTGGTCTCCGCTACGGTGGGGGGCAATTATGTAGTCTCGTCCTCCGCCATTGGCAGCCCCAACTTGACATTGCAGGCTCCGTTCGTGGAGTTCGCGGGTGCGTGTGGGTTGGGCAGAATGCCCTGCCCTTCCGGGACTGTCTGGGTTTGATGATCCGGTGCCTGACGCCCAGCTTGCGTCTGCTGCTGAGGTTGCTGGTCCGGCCATGGTTGATTATAATACCGCTGCCATTGCTGCACCATAGGGTCCTGCTGCATAGGATCAGTTCGCGGAACACCTTGTCGCTTGCGCGGACAGTCTCGAGCGATGTGCTCCAGGCTCTGGCAAGTGTAGCATGCCTTAGGCTTGGGTTAGGAGGCTTGTACTGCTGGTGCTAGAGCATGAGGATCTCCACCCTGGTGCTGCCGCGTCGACCGCTGCCGTGTGGAAATGGCTGTGGCGTCCTGCACCGCATCCTGTAGGGACTGGTAGCGTGCAAGGATCATCAAACTGTTGACCTCATCAGGGAGTGCGCGGATGAGATATTGTAGGAGGACCCACAGAGGCAGTCCTTCCCCTTGAGGATTCTTCGCGATTGATGCCCAAGTGAGGAACTGATCCAAAAACCTTCGGATGTCGGTTTCCTTCCGCATGACCTCCTTTTCAATCTTGCGGAGTACTTCTTCCCTGGTCAGCCGCTTGAAGCGCTCAATCAGCGCGTTGCCAAAATCCTCAAAGGAGTTGAACGGCGTGCGAGCATTGTACTAGTCCTCCGCAGCACCCTGAAGATGGAGCTCCGCGGTAGCCAGGCAAAGGTCTGGTGGGATCCGTCCTATGCTGGCATGTATCGTTATCTGCTTCAACCATGTCCATGGGTCCTATTCAGGGGTCCCTTTGAAGATCTCTAGCAGTGGAATGTTGGCTGGCTGTGCGCGTACGTATTGCAGCTGGGGTACAGTATTTCGGTTGGCTATGGATGTCGCCGCGGGGAATGGGTATGAGACAGGTAAGGGGGGGTTGGGGTGCGAGGCTGTGACCGCCGAATAGCCCACGTGGCTAGTTTGTGGTGACCCCTGGGGTGCAGGTGTGGGGTTGCTCATCGGGGCTGTCGCCAGAAGAGCATAGTAATGAGTCGCAGGGGTGGCGTGCGTCGCATAGGGTGCGGAGTAGAAGGTAGTCCCAAGGGGCGGTGCCTGTGGGTTCGGGGCGGCGGGGGCCGTAGGCCCTGGCAACCAGTAGCTCTGAGGTAGAGGGTGTGACACCGCAGAGTGGTAGAGCGGGGTGGCGGTAGATACCGCAGTGGCCATGGTGGTTACTGGATTCGGCGGGAGAGCAGGGTAGGTGGAGTGGGGTGCCGTCGTCTGCCCTTGGCTGGTATGTAGTGCTGGATGGACCGCAATCCCAGCTGGTGTAGTACCGATCAGTTGTTGGCCATAGACCGGATGTCCAACCGCCACAGGCATTAGGTGCGACGTCATGTGGGCCGATGGCTGCTGTGACGGTATCTGCTGCATAGGTATCTGCGGTGGCATTCCTGCCGCGGAGGGCGTGGTCCAGGCGCCCATCATCACCCAGCCTGGTGGGGCTGTGGTATAGGAGATTGTTGTGGGCCCCTTGTACGGCAGAGTCCCTTGCAATGCTGGGTTGAGCTGTGGCTGGGACCCTGTGATTGGCTGCTGGGTCGCGTGGGATGGCTGCGGAATCAGGGGGGGTTGGGGCATCATGCCCCCTCTCTGCTCCCCCTGCGGTGTTCCTTGCCATCCAGCGAACTGTGGATTGTGGCTCACCGTTACCCTCACGCTTGGTGTTTCTGGGACCTCCGCGTTTGTCAACTGCGGATTCACCTATAGGGATACTCCTTCCATCGCGTCGGATAGTCCAACCCCGACTGTCTGACCCCCTTCCGCGTGTCCTGCTGTGGGTGGGGGGTGCTGCTGCCTTGTCTCCGGCATCACAAGTGACCCGCCTGGTTGTTCGGTACACACTTCCTGCAGTGGTTGCCTCATCCCCCTTTCTCTGGAGACAAGCGAAGGTGGGGAGGTCATAATTTATTCTAAGGGCGCAGATGGCAGGTGATCCTCCTCTGCTATCCATGACTGCCGCACTCCGCCGTGTCGACGATAAACTGGTCCTTGGTATGCCAGTGATTTCCCGGTCTCGGAGAGACCGTCTGTTGGCGGTATCACATTGGAAAACCACCTGTGCTCCATATAGTCGTTGGCCTGGAGCTGATGGCTTCTGCGCACATCTTGGCTGTGTACGCTTTCGACCTCCACGTGGTCTTGCAGCGCATTCATGATACGTCGCCAGTGTAGTTGTCCCAGCCACTCGGTGACTCTTTGGTGTTGTCCCAATGGGTCCGCGCCTGGCGATGAACTAACGGGCGTGTGAGAGGGTGTGGGCGAGGTCTCCCTACTGCCCGCCTCTGTGGCTGCACGCCGCGGCAAGAAGTGGCGTACAGAGGCTTGCTGTGAATGCTGCTGGTGCCGCCTCCGCGTATCCTGATGTACGAAGCTAGCTGCTGACATGTATGACTGAATTTGAAGGCTCGTGCAGTTCTGCTAGCAAAGAGCAAGGAACTTTCCACGCTCACCGCACCATGACACTGATACCCCCAATTGTGCCGCGCATAATGCTACTCTGCAACAAGTTTGCAGCACTCCGCAACCAGTTCGCACCACTCCCAAACCAGTTCGCACCACTACGCAACCAGTTTGCACCACTCCACAACCAGTTCACACCACTCCGTAACCAGTTCGCACCACTCCGCAACCAGTTCGCACCACTCCGCAACCAATTCGCACCACTCCACAACAAGTTCGCACCACTCCGCAACCAGTTTGCACCACTCGGCAACCAGTTCGCACCCCTCCGCAACCAGTTTGTAACACTCTGCAACCAGTTTGCACCACTCCCCAACCAGTTCGCACCACTCCGCTACCAGTTTGCACCACTCCGCAACCAGTTCACACCACTCCGCAACCAGTTCGCACCATTTCCCAACCAGTTTCCACCACTCCGCAACCGGTTCGCACCACTCCGCAACCAGTTCGCACCACTCTGCAATCAGTTCGCACCACTCCGTAACCAGCTCGCGCCACTCCGCAACCAGTTCGCATCATTCCGCAACCAGCTCGCACCACTCCGCAACCAGTCGCAGCACTCCGCAACCAGTGTGCACCATTCTGCAACCAGATCGCACCACAGCGCAGCCAGTTCGCACCACTCTGCAATCAGTTCGCACCACTCCGTAACCAGCTCGCGCCACTCCGCAACCAGTTCGCATCATTCCGCAACCAGCTCGCACCACTCCGCAACCAGTCGCAGCACTCCGCAACCAGTGTGCACCATTCTGCAACCAGATCGCACCACAGCGCAGCCAGTTCGCACCACTCTGCAATCAGTTCGCACCACTCCGTAACCAGCTCGCGCCACTCCGCAACCAGTTCGCATCATTCCGCAACCAGCTCGCACTACTCCGCAACCAGTTTGCACCTCTCCGCAACCAGTTCGCACCATCCCGCAACCAGTTCGCACCACTGCGCAACCAGTTCGCACCACTCGGCAACCAGTTCGCACCCCTCCGCAACCAGTTTGCACCATGCCGCAACCAGTTCGCACCACTCGGCAACCAGTTCGCACCACTCCGCAACCAGTGTGCACAACTCCGCAACCAATTGACACAACTCCGAAACCAGTTTGCACCACTTTGCAACCAGTTTGCACCACTCCGAAACCAGTTTGCATCACTCCTCAACCAGTTCGCACCACTCCGCAACCAGTTCGCACCAATCCGCAACCAGTTCGCACCACTATGCAATCAGTTTGCGACACTCCGCAACCGGGTTGCAACACTCCGCAAGCAGGTCGCACCACTCCGCAACCAGTTCGCACCACTCCGCAACCAGTGCGCACCACTCCACAACCAGTTTGCACCACTCCGCAACCAGTTCGCACCACTCTGCAATCAGTTCGCACCACTCTGCAACCAGTTCGCACTACTCCGCAACCAGTTGGCAGCACTTTGCAACCAGTTCGCACCACTCCGCAACCAGTTCGCACCACTCCGCTACCAGTTTGCACCACTCCGCAGCCCGTTCGCACCATCCCGCAACCAGTTCGTACCACTGCGCAACCAGTTCGCACCACTCTGGAACCAGTTCGCACCACTCCGCTACCAGTTTGCACCACTCCGCAGCCCGTTCGCACCATCCCGCAACCAGTTCGTACCACTGCGCAACCAGTTCGCACCACTCTGGAACCAGTTCGCACCACTCCGCTACCAGTTTGCACCACTCCGCAGCCCGTTCGCACCATCCCGCAACCAGTTCGTACCACTGCGCAACCAGTTCGCACCACTCTGGAACCAGTTCGCACCACTCCGCTACCAGTTTGCACCACTCCGCAGCCCGTTCGCACCATCCCGCAACCAGTTCGTACCACTGCGCAACCAGTTCGCACCACTCTGGAACCAGTTCGCACCACTCCGCTACCAGTTTGCACCACTCCGCAGCCCGTTCGCACCATCCCGCAACCAGTTCGTACCACTGCGCAACCAGTTCGCACCACTCTGGAACCAGTTCGCACCACTCCGCTACCAGTTTGCACCACTCCGCAGCCCGTTCGCACCATCCCGCAACCAGTTCGTACCACTGCGCAACCAGTTCGCACCACTCTGGAACCAGTTCGCACCACTCCGCTACCAGTTTGCACCACTCCGCAGCCCGTTCGCACCATCCCGCAACCAGTTCGTACCACTGCGCAACCAGTTCGCACCACTCTGGAACCAGTTCGCACCACTCCGCTACCAGTTTGCACCACTCCGCAGCCCGTTCGCACCATCCCGCAACCAGTTCGTACCACTGCGCAACCAGTTCGCACCACTCTGGAACCAGTTCGCACCACTCCGCTACCAGTTTGCACCACTCCGCAGCCCGTTCGCACCATCCCGCAACCAGTTCGTACCACTGCGCAACCAGTTCGCACCACTCTGGAACCAGTTCGCACCACTCCGCTACCAGTTTGCACCACTCCGCAGCCCGTTCGCACCATCCCGCAACCAGTTCGTACCACTGCGCAACCAGTTCGCACCACTCTGGAACCAGTTCGCACCACTCCGCTACCAGTTTGCACCACTCCGCAGCCCGTTCGCACCATCCCGCAACCAGTTCGTACCACTGCGCAACCAGTTCGCACCACTCTGGAACCAGTTCGCACCACTCCGCTACCAGTTTGCACCACTCCGCAGCCCGTTCGCACCATCCCGCAACCAGTTCGTACCACTGCGCAACCAGTTCGCACCACTCTGGAACCAGTTCGCACCACTCCGCTACCAGTTTGCACCACTCCGCAGCCCGTTCGCACCATCCCGCAACCAGTTCGTACCACTGCGCAACCAGTTCGCACCACTCTGGAACCAGTTCGCACCACTCCGCTACCAGTTTGCACCACTCCGCAGCCCGTTCGCACCATCCCGCAACCAGTTCGTACCACTGCGCAACCAGTTCGCACCACTCTGGAACCAGTTCGCACCACTCCGCTACCAGTTTGCACCACTCCGCAGCCCGTTCGCACCATCCCGCAACCAGTTCGTACCACTGCGCAACCAGTTCGCACCACTCTGGAACCAGTTCGCACCACTCCGCTACCAGTTTGCACCACTCCGCAGCCCGTTCGCACCATCCCGCAACCAGTTCGTACCACTGCGCAACCAGTTCGCACCACTCTGGAACCAGTTCGCACCACTCCGCTACCAGTTTGCACCACTCCGCAGCCCGTTCGCACCATCCCGCAACCAGTTCGTACCACTGCGCAACCAGTTCGCACCACTCTGTGACCAGTTCGCACCACTCTGCATTCAGTTCGCACCACTCCGCAGCCAGGTCGTTGAGTGGTGCAAACCGGTTGCAGAGTGGTGCAAACTGGTTGCGGTTGGAGCGAACTGGTTTCAGAGTGGTGCGAACTGATTGCAGAGTGGTGCGAACTGGTTGTGGAGTGGTGCAAACTGGTTGCGGAGTGGTGCAAACTGGTTGCGGAGTGGTGCGAACTGATTCCAGAGTGGTGCGAACTGGTTGCGGAGTGGTGCGCAGTGGTTGCGGAGTGATGCAAACTGGTTGCGGAGTTGTGCGAACTGGTTGCGGAGTAGTGCGAACTGGTTCCGGAGTGGTGCGAGCTGGTTGCGGAGTGGTGCGAACTGGCTACAGAGTGGTGCGAACTGGTTGCGGAGTGGTGGGAACTGGTTGCGGAGTGATGCGAACTGGTTGCGCAGTAGTGTGAACTGGATGCGGAGTGGTGCGATCTGGTTGCGGGGTGGTGCAAACTGGTTGCAGAGTGGTGTGAACTGGTTGCAGAGTGGTACGAACTGGTTGCGGAGTGGTGCGAACTGGGTGCGGAGTGATGCGAACTGGTTGCGGAGTAGTGTGAACTGGATGCGGAGTGGTGCGATCTGGTTGCGGGGTGGTGCAAACTGGTTGCGGAGTGGTGCAAACTGGTTGCGGTGTGGTGCAAACTGGTTGTGGAGTGGTGCGAACCGGATGCAGAGTGGTGCGAACCGGTTGCAGATTGGTGCGAACGGGTTGCGGAGTGCTGCGCACAGGTTGCGGAGTGGTTCGAACTGGTTGCAGAGTGGTGCGAACTGGTTGGAGAGTGGTGCGGAGTGGTTGTGGAGTGGTGCGAACTGGTTGCGGAGTTGTGCGAACTAGTTTGGAAGTGGTGCAAACTGGTTGCAGAGTGGTGCGAACTGGTTGCGGAGTGGTGCAAACGGGTTGCGGAGTGGTGCAAACTGGTTGTAGAGTGGTGCAAAGTAGTTGCGGAGAGGTGCGAACTGGTCGCGGAGTGGTGCGAACTGGCTGCAGAGTGGTGCAAACAGGTTGCGGAGTGTTGCGAACTGGTTGCAGAGTGGTGTGAACAGGTTAAGGACTGGTGCGAACTGGTTGCGGAGTGCTGCGAACTGGTTGTGGAGAGGTGCAACTGGTTGCGGAGTGGTGCGAACTGTTTGCGGAGTTGTGCGAACTAGTTGGGAAGTGGTACGAACTGGTTGCGGAGTGGTGCGAACTGGTTGCGGAGTGGTGCAGACGGGTGGCAGAGTGGTGCAAACTGGTTGTGGAGTGGTGCGAACTAGTTGCGGAGAGGTGCGCACTGGTTGTGGAGTGGTGCGAACTGGCTGCAGAATGGTGCAACTGGTTGCGGAGTGGTGCAAACTGGCTGCGGATTGGTGCGAACTGGTTGCGGAGTGGTGCGAACTGGTTGCGGAGTGGTGCGAACTGGTTGCGGAGTGGTGCGAACTGGTTGCGGAGTG